>JAOEGT010000020.1:1416368-1451982 GCA_025447795.1 Speoplatyrhinus poulsoni
GTGCGCTTGTCAAATACACACTCAGTTATCCACGGAGTACAGTCACATCCAGCAAACCTGCAAACAGACTACACCTAAAATGTTACTGTACAATGATGTTGATTGTAATTATCAACTGTTTTACAGAGGTAAAATGTGAGGACATAATGTGAGGACATTTCATATTTAAAATGGCAACATTCAATGACATCTATCACGATAACTAATTAATTGACTAATTAACTAATTTATTGACATTGACAAAGAACAATGTGGATTTATTGTTTTTATTAACGCCATGTATTGGAAAATAGAAATGCCATCATAATCTGTTTTATTGTATGATTTGTATTATGCATTTTACCTACAGTACACGATAGTTCTGTGATATCATAGTTGGCGAGCATGTTCTTGTTCCTTCCTAATATTTCTGTGAAATTGTACACGACCAGACGCACATGAAACTAGTGTGTGGACGAGTGGGTGTTTGTACGGTGAATGGTGTGTAAAGAGTTACGTTTGCCGCGCTGAAACTCTGCCGAGCGATGATTGATCTGTGGATAAAGAGAACGAAATTACTTTCTGCAGTTCTATGAGAGCGGCACGCCATAAACAGACATGAACAGTATTAGACAGCAAAGCAGTCGGTTGGATAGTGGAGGGGGAAAAAAAAACGGTGCAGCGGTGGTAGCTGTCACAGCTCACGACCTCACCGCTCGCCTACAAGAGATGGCAGACCTTGAAGAGGTAATGACCATCACAGGAAAAATCCATTCACTATTCACTGGTCTTTGCCAGCGCTCACCTGTCCTTTTTCCTACACCTCTTTGACTCAACCACCCGCCGACTCCCCCTAATCTCCCGCTGGCCTGAGGCAAAGGCACCGCTTTGATTGGTTTCAGATTCTTTTTCTTTTTTTTTTCTTTCTTGCCTGCCCAAGACGTGCGAAAGCAATGGTGTCCGTAGAGAGACTGCCTGTTGGACAGGGAGTCAGGCCCGAGACCGCTGCCTTCACAGGGTGTGATGATGGTGACTAGTGCGTATGGCCGTGGGGACTGGATGGGCAACCTAGTATATTGTGGACAAGGGGGTGTACCACCTTTGCTTCCGCTTTACTAGAAGCGGAAACAAAGGCACAGCAAGCTGGTTTTGGATGATCTAGTCGAAACAGTGTTTCAACTGCAAAACCGTTTGATTTAGTACTGTAGCATTTTGTAACATTTTTGTATTGAATACCTTTGATTCACTCGGGTACACCTGAATTCCATTATTCACTACTCTGCTCTACCGGGACAATGCACAACAATACGAAAGGACATTTGCTTACAGCGAGTTGGAAACAAGTGTGTCCGTAATAGCCTCTCATGGGTTTATTTTTCCTTTGAAGACCTCTACAAGGTGGCTAATTTGCTCTTTTCAGATCTGAGACTAGTGACACCTTGAGAGAGTGAGGTTTAGTGTTTTTTTTTTTGTTTTTGTCTTCTCCAAATGGCGGAATTTTTAGGAAGCTGAAGTCACTACTTGCTGACACATCTATCTTCCTGTACTGTAGGATCCTGTAGCTAGACATTCCCAGTGATATATTCAAACACCGCAGAATGTTACAATGTTGAAATGGATGTTTCGTAATGCAGATGTTAATGGTCTGGTTTCCGTGGATCCATGTTTTCTCAGTCCCCGGTGGCCTCGTCTCCTTGGTGCATCGATCATCCAGGCAGCTGCCAGTCTTTTTTTTTTTTTTACATTGCTGTCAGCCATAGCTCTTCTTTGACATAATGCCTGGTTTGTGTCACCACAGACCTGGGAAAGAGCTGTCATGCTTCAGCAGCCCAGATAATTATTTCTCTCTTATCCCTCTTTGCCAGGCCAATCCCAACCTTCAATAGATGCCACGGTACCATGCCACCGTCTTTTCACTGTCCTACCCGTATGAGGCTACCTCACTCTCTGATTTCAAGATCCCATCTTGGACTGTGTCGGCCTATGTTTCCCATGTTTAAAGTATATGCTGTTTTCTAGGAGGATTCACGAAAAATAAATGGTTATTTCGGAAGTCTAGCTCAACAGGAGATTGATGTAACATAAGTATCATCTCTATCATGTTGGATGGAACACCCTCTATGTTATAACATGCATTTTTGCTTCTCATTTCTGGCAAACAGACATATAATGATGACCACAGGCTTAAACGTTAAACTTTTAAACCGAGACGTGCCTTTGAGACATTTCCTGCTGTTGTATGTCTTGGATATTTTTATTTTATTTAATACAATTATACGCATCTTATCACATTTGTGCCAGATTAAGGCATATCACCAAATCGGGACTTTTAAATTTAAACTCATCTGGTCACGAAAACATTTTCAGACCAAGGATACAAACGGGATCATCTAAATGCATTGTACTATGCTGCGTCTATTTTTGACATGATTGTTTTTCCAATATGCACTCTATAATAACTGCACTGCGTTCTATTTCGTATTTGTTTTGAAATGCTTGTGCGTCACTTGCACAAAGCGCTAGCTTGCGTGGCATTTCTGCTAAATGCTAGATGGTACACGCACATTGTTTATGTACCTTCTATGCTCCAAAGTTGTCTGTTTTGATTCATAGTACTAGTATAGCATAGCGGCATGCCTTTCCTGTTTCAATGCCACATAAATTGATATTAAACGGTCTATAGGTCCATTTGACGTTTAGAAAGCAAGTAGTTTCGATAGTGCTTAGCCATTAGTGTTTAGCTCTTGGATTCTTATTGATACCTGTAAAACTTTTAAAGAGGAACCTCTGACCTTACAAGAATGTTTCTGTGCGTTTTACATGCATCATAACACATTTAACCGCAGGTTACAGCAGGTTACCTTCAGACGAAAGGGGCTTCGTTACACACCACTTTTGTCCAACAAGGGATACAGAATTCCTAGTGGAAGATTATACATCATGTGGATGTTCCGAAATCCCCTGCAACCAAACATTGCTTCTGTGACACCAATGTGCTACTTTCTTAGCATGGCTGTTAATGACAATAACTGAAAAATAACCAACAGTCCTCTCAAATAGAACTGCCGTCGTCCCCAAGATCTGTGATTTATAACCAGCGGGCCTCTCTTGATTTCAAATCAGTGGCCTTGGGGATGTGTGCTCAGGCCCTTAGCATATCGGAGAGGAATAAACAAGGCCCAGTAGAAACAATGTCGCCTGTCTCTTGTAGATAAGGAAGAACAATAGGCCCTAATGGGCCACGGAGAGATGCACGCCTATTTATTCGAGACGTCTTTTCTAAGTCCTTTCTGCTAGATTCTTACAAAGAAATCAGAGATGCTGACCCCTTTCTTTCCATCCTGCAGACAGATTAGAGCTGTTTAACAGGGGTATGGAAGCAAAAATGTGTGTTTGAGTGATAATTCAGTAATTCATGCTCCCCTACCCACAGGGAGCCCAACAGACAGAGCAAGAAAAACAATGCTTTTAGGATTCCCCTTTGGTGGAAAGCACATAATTTGTAGCTTATTAGTTCCTGCACTTGTGTAGGAATATTTTTTGGGTTTCTTCCAGCCTCAGACCTTATTAAAATGCAATTTTCCATCAGCTGTTGTGTTGTGTAGCACTATTTCACATCAGCTTCAGTAATGATGAACGGACCACTTCACTGACTCATTGCAACAAGCATAAACTGGCATCAAGTAACTGAAAAAAAACGTGACGAGTCTTTCGTTCAAAAATGCAAAAGTTTAGGCTACTTGGAAAATATTTTTGGCACAGTTGAGTCGAGTCCAAACATTTGTCACATTCGTGTTCATGTTAGAAAATAGATTCATTATAGTTTATGAAGGTTTAATTTAAGTGTATTATAAGATCAGTGAGCGCCATCAGCTGAGTGGTTTCTAAAACTGTGAAATAATGCAAGACTAAATTACAAATGATGGGGAAATTACATTTTGTTCACTACATTTTGTTGGATCTATTAGAAATGTCCCTACAAGCGTGCTCTTTCTGCTCTTGTCACAGTGCTTTCTCGGTTGATAGTGATTGCTTCGTCATTACTATGTTATTGAATATGTGGTACTGCTGCTCATACATTTATATTTTTGGACCTTTTATACTTGCATGTGCAGACGCTCTGGGAGTGCATCATCCAGCCATGTGGGCATGCCAAATTGTCTGGGCTACGTTTCTTTGTTGTCCTAAATGCAGTTTGTGGGGTGTATAATTGCAGGAAGAAAAGCCTATTCCTCCAATAAAGGAACCTCTTTGAGTTTGACATAAAATAGCCTTGACAGGGTGACTGAGTGCCTGCTGCTATGATCCTATTTTGTTAAATTATAAGGATTTTGCCAGGCCCAGGTAGACTGTATCAGCTGAAGCTGTAACACACTCTGATAGAACGCACACTGATCCTCGAAAAGAGAAACCTGGCATATTATACCTGACGCATTTCTCTGCTCCAATGAAAGACATCCGCCTTGCTGCAGACAGCAGGGTGGACGGATTTCGGGTGAGCAGTTAGCTTACCTGAAATAAATGCCTGCAAGGAAAGTGGTTCTACTTGTCTCTGTGACAGGAGGTAAAACTGTGGGGGGAAAAGTGTGATGTGAGTCTTATTCATCAGGATTGGATTGTCGAATATCATTTCAGCCCGTCCAAGTCGACCTTTCTTGAGAGGCTGAGAGTCCGATTCAGGGGGAGAGCATGTTTGTGGTTGACCTGTGATTCATGAGGGCGTCAAGCCATAAAGATTGACCCTCATTTTGGGTGCTGTTGTACCTGGGAACTCTACAAGAGAGAATCTATTGAATTGCCAATAGCTATTGTAGCAAAGAAGGGCTGATGGGATGGGTGCTACTCCACATCCTATTTTACATCTGGCTTTCAGGACGTCCCAGTTTTGCCTCTTTTTAGTTCACATGATGCCACCCAATGCATGTATATTGTTTTGGCATCGCCATATGTAATAAAGGTTATGTATATCTGTAATGTCAAACTGATCACATCTGTCAGAGACTTTATCTTCACCTAGGCTATGTTCCCTATGTTCCTTTTGAATCACTTCAGACACCGTAAAGAGAACTAGAAAAGTTCTAGCAAAATGGAACAAACCCTGTATTTGCTACATCCATATTTCTATAAGCTGCATTTACTTGTGCGCAGGCGGACATAAATCATGTCTTATGTATCATTAATAAGCATGGGTGTCAATAGGAGACGCTTGAATAGAAGAAATATTGTGTTTCTCAATACAGACAGAGTTGAAAAATGTGCTGCTGATACAGAGAGAATAGAGCTTTCTCCATTAGCTAATGGACGGCATCTAAATCACTACTGCCCCCCAGTGGGGGACAGTAGTGGCAAGTGTTGCTCATGCCATGTTCATGCCGGCGTGTGTCTGATTGTGTGTATTGTCAGTGTGCACACAACACTCATTCGGAAGGGTGTGTGTGATTTATGTGCAAAGGGTTGTGCTCTGCACTTGGTCTTTCCTAACAGAACCATATCATGCTGTAGATTTAATCTAATTGTATCCTTGTGTCCGGTATGTTTGCGTAGCATTGTCTGCCTTACAATTGCATATTCATGGTACACTTACATACAACGTCGTTTAGCAGACACCTCTACCCATACTGAGTGTGTTTAGTATTAAGGTGCTGATGGTTGTTAGGTGTCTTGCTCGGAGATAGGTAGGCCTGGCAGGTTCATCTGGGCCAGCCAACCATCATAACCACTAGGCTGTCCTACCCTTTGTGTTCCACATGTGTTTACTATGGGAAGAACTTGCACATATTTTACTTCGGGGGATTATTCTCACCCCTTTATCACTCTGAATGCAAGGCACTAAAATTAGACTTGATAATTGATAAACACTGCCTTCTGTGCTACACATAAGTATGTCTCTCTGCTTTTTTCTCTCTCTACAGCTTGTATTGGAATAAGTAGTTAAGTGGAAGTAAGTTCAGCAGAAGTAATCGTGTGCGTGCGCGTGTGTGTTAATTGAGTCCTGCCTGCTCAGTATGTGAGCCGATGCACATGAGTTAGCTGGATGGCATCAGTGGCTTTTTTTCCTCCTTCCTCCCTCCTGAATGACAGTGATGAGGAGAACGAGGCACGTGGGAGCAGGCGGGACTCTTCTGAGATGGACAGGCGCTCTGCATTAGCGTGGCTGACACATGGAGAAACACGCCGTGACTTGCAATGTTAGAGGCGCTGCAATGTGCTTTGAAAAGCGTCTCTTATTCGCATTATGTAAACATATTGAGGATGTTGTGTGTTTTTTATTTTTATGCTTGCCATTTTCTCACATGCTAGAATGTGTGTTCTGGGTGACAAACTTGCACAGCATAAAAGCACCGGAAGAGCGCTCAACACAGTTGAGTTAACAAGTCGTGTTGTATGGGCAGACTCTTTAAGCCACTTTGTTTTGGATCCTTTTGTGTCTCCCCAGCTAGTCTCCGCTGTAATGTGGGTATGATCTTGAGGACAACGCCATGGTCACTCTGATTGCTATCCAAGTGCTTGATCTTCTCTCCTTGCAAACATAATTAACACACACACACTGAGTGCACGTGCTATACTCGCACACAAGCACACTCTCTCACACGCTTGCTTAAATCAGCACTAACCGATTAGGGGAGATTATGAATAAACATTGGGGATTAATCCTGGGTCCTCACGCTACTTCCCACCGTGCTAGCCAGAATAATTACCAAAGGACTCGGTTGTTAGTGGGCCAAGGTGATCGCACCGCCACACACACACACACTCACGCACTAGCTGCCCTGCGTCCCTGCTATAGAGATCTCACTTTCATGCTGATTTAATCAGTGTCAGATCTCTGGTGAACAACCTTTAGAAACTCTTGTGTGCTAACTGACCAGTTCCATCTGACAGTAAGCCTGTTTGTTTGGTTCTCTAATTGTTAGTTATTGGTGCCTTCTGATACCTGATCATGATGCCTGACCTAACCCTAGTCTCTTCTGCGTATTTTACTCGCAGCCGGAAAGTCAATGGTTCAAGCCCCACAGTTGACCAACTTTAGTAAGCACCCTTACGTCCTTAAACCCTAATTGTACTGTGTTAGTTTGGGAATGACACCGGCTACTGAATCACCTAATTGTAATCACTGTGTTAATCTACACAAAGTGAAATAAAATGATGGAATGACAAAAATTTCAATGGAGCTAGATAATTTGAACATCCAGGGCCAGTTTTGTCCCATTGTTATATGGGTATTGGAATGTAGAGTATTTCCTTTTTAAAATTAACATCTTAAAGGTATAGTCAGCTGTTGTAAGCTAATTGAAATTTATTAAATGTTTTGTCCAATTCACCAAATACTTCCTTGCATTTTGCTGTCTTACTGTACAGTTCTCTTGTGTGTGCCGAAAGAATAATCCAGTACTTCACAGCCCTGGCTCCGTAAATAGGAACATAAAGTGGTGGACAATGCTCACAACAGCTTTGCCTTTGGCTTTGCAATGCTTTTCAATGTGTTGGGCGGAGCTTCTGAGGGAGTTTGTTGTGATTTGAGCTTGAAGTTAGCAAGCATTCTCAAGTATGACTAACCCTGCTTTAAATTGTCACTCTCTCCCCCCCCCCCCCGCTCATCTTTGTGCTCAGGTGGAGGCCATCTTGGTCAACATTTTTGGCGGCATTGTCAACTGTGCCATTATCGCCAACGGCATCACCAAGGCCTGCCGGGAACTGGAGCTCAAGGTGCCGCTGGTGGTCAGACTCGAAGGTGAGAAATTAGTCACGGTTACCTTTGACATTTAACATCCTAGAATGAATGTATCACCTTGCTTCTACTCACACCTTGTCTACGTGCACAGCACACACACACAGCACACACACCTACACAGCGCACACACACGCGCACAACTGACAGTCACTACATCTTCACCGTCGTAACAGCATTTCTAAATATGACTGATGTGACTGGTTATTTTAATTGATATGTGAACACTTTGCATTGTGTGTGATTTTAATTATACTTTTTACATTTTTTATTACTGTATGCAATGTTTTATTTAACGCCATATCCACCCATAATTATGCGTTCACTTATTTTGTACGATATCTGAGGTTAAAGTTGGGCAGATCAAAGTGAACGTGCTTAGGCATATATTCAAATGAACCAATCGTGAAGAAGATTTCACTTGTCCTGCTGTAACCAGAGGCAACAAAGGCTGACATGGGAGAGTCCAGGAGGTGTCAATCAGGCGGTGTGTGTGTGTGTGTGTGTGTGTGTGTTCACGGCCACACAGTCCAACTAATCAGATGAACACACTCCAAACGCCTGTGTGGGTCAACATGGGCAGTAAGCTCCAGAACCACTGCATTATTGGTGCTCCAGTCCGGCACGACCGCACCCTGTTAAGTGTGGGACCACGTCCTAGACAAGGCATTAGTGCATTTTGCACACGCATCACTTCCCGCCCTGCCAGTCGTCGGTGTCGGCCAGCATAGCAATACAGGCAGCACTGATTGGGTCACCTCTCACCCGCGTATGCTAATCATTGTCAGCCAGTCAGCTGTGTGTGTGTGCGTGCGTGCGTGAGTGCGCGTGATTTTAGAAGTGGTGACTCTTGGAGGTGCATGGCCAGATGGTATTTGGGTTAATTGGCAGGGATCTGCTGAGTGTCATGTGCTAAGCAGAGAGCAGGACCGTGTGCTAGCATTAGCGTTAGCATGCAGCACATGGAATGACCCCACACACATTTTTAGGTCGCTCTGTGGACATGGCTGCTTCTGGAGCAGCGTTATGGCGGTAGTATAGAATATTTGCTGGTTCCCAATGAGGAAATACATTATGGAGATTAAAGGAAACCACTTAAGTATAACTCGCCTGTCTAAATATTTGATACAGTCCTGTCGAAATCAATATATATTATACATTATTATGCTAAATTAATTTCAAATTAAATATTTAACATTAAAATCTATACATTGAATAATACAGTGTGTTGCCTTAAAGGGCATGTCTTTAATTAGGTTTTTAGAATATATACAGTACATGCTTTGTGAAAGTATGGAAGAACGTCTGCAGGCCTGCACCCCAATGTATTCTTAAAATTAGGTCACAGCCTCTAATTAATCAAGTAAAATGTTTAAACGGAAATGCAACTTCTGTCAGGCTAAGCAGCTTACTGTGACTGCTGAGAGCAGAGAAAACCCACAATTGTTTATCGGCATTATTGTGGTTTATCCCAGACGTTTCAGTAGCTCATTAATTGACCAGCAAAGTGGCAAGGCCAATGATGGCATGGGCTGTTGGTTGGTCTTACCAGTTTCTCCTGGCCCAGGGCTAATCCAGGCTTTAGCCTGAGTCATTATGTCCCAGGCTAAATACAGACTTGAGATTGGGGCACAATCAATCAACAGAGCTAGCCAGCCAGACTGACCACAGGGCACTGACGAAGGACCACTGCTCTTCTCTTCACTAAACGGATTAACTGGCACACTTTTAATTGGGCAGGCTTTTTTTTTCATAACCCCCACTGCAATCCTCCTAGCTCTCTTTATAGTAATAAATAAGTAATAAAGCCAGTCCTTTCAGGGAAAAATGTGACGGCAGCTTGCTACAGAGCTATTCCGTACTATTGTAGATACTGTGCTATTTATATTTAATTCAATGTGTGAACCAGGTACTCTGCGTGCGGTGCTCGCACACAAGCACATGCACAGATTCACACATCCATACATAGGCAGTCAGTTTAGGCAGATGTATATCTGAGGAACTGCTGCCCCCTGTGGCCGCATTGTGCACCACAGGGGGAGCTCACAATGTGGCATCACTAAAAAGGCTACCTGGCACATTGAACTACTAAAGTCCCCTTAAATAGCTCAGGTTGTGGGAGGGGGCGGGGCTGCGACTGCATTTGCTTACTCCATTCCGTGGCATATTGCTTTACTAAGCGGCTGTCTGTCAAGGAGAGCAGCCTGTCTTCCCCTTAAAGAGAGATTTAGCCTCTTCTCCCACCAGGTAATTAAAAAAAGCCAGTGACCAGCATGGCAGAGGAATCAAGATGGCTGCCTCTGTCCTGACGGCTGTCTGAGTTCAGACAGTGTCATTATGGCTTAATGGAGTCTGATAGTAGACACACAACAGACAGACAGATAAGGTCTATTTAAGTCTATAAATCAGTTCTATTTATATTTATATAGCCCTTAATTCCATTAGTCTCACAGGCCGATATTTCACACGCAAACTAACGGCACCCCCATAACCTGCTTCCACAGGAATGGACCACAGACAACTTAAAAATGTATTAATTCTTTCACTGACTAACACATTCAGAAAATAAACGTGAGATCCTAATTTGATCATCTTCCAACTCTACCCTTTTATGGGTAAATTAATCAGGGTTTACTTTTCATTAGAAATACTTTGAAAGTCACAATAAATATTTGATTCCCCTCTTTAAAGTCTAATTGCAGCAAACATGCTTACATTATACTAACTATATCCTTAATAAAAATGTTTTTTTACATGTTATAATTAAATGTAATATTTCAAAATGCATAATTCTAATGTAATGACATATGTACAGTATAAAGTAGTATACTGTAAGTACAGTATTTAGAGATATAATTATATATTACATGTAGACAGAAAATGTAATGTTTAATTGGTCTTAACATTGATTTGTTCTTCAGGTTTCTAACTCTCGTTCAATTAGTAAATGTATGCATGTAAGTGTTTGTCCGTCTCTGCACTGTTTTACGATCCAGTCTGTGAGTTGGTCTCTGGCAGCACCTAGTGGCTGTAGGTGAACATGCACGCATGTGCACGCACGCAGGCACGCACGCGCACACTCGCTCACACACACGGTCGCACAAAATGCACAAACACAGGCAGTCTTGGTTTAACCTCTCCTCCTATCTCCAGCTACTGTGAGCTGTCAGTGCTCCCTACTGCCCACATTGGAACTGCACAGAGGGAGAGAGAGGGAGAGAGAGGGAGAGAGAGGGAGAGAGAGGGGGAGAGAGGGGGGGAGAGAGAGAGAGAGAGGTGCAGAGAGAGAGCAGAGACAGAGAGGATTAGAGTGTAATGTGTGAGTGTCATGTGTAATACTTCATATTACACAAAGTAACAGAGGTTAGCTTCCTGACAAAACATTTCCTCACGCTCTGTCACAGCTAAATATTCATAGAAAAAGTAAAGATTCGATATATATTATACTCACACACACATATTCTCACACACATTGTTCCATTGGCACGTTTGTCCTTTTTTTTTTGTGTCTGTCTTTCTTGTCTTTTTTGTAAACCGCTCCTGTTCTATATTCATAGCATGCACCTATGGTAATTTGCACCTATGGTAATTTTTAGCGCAGTTGTCTGTATGGTTTTAAGTTTGCATCAGTTTTCCTTAGGAGTTGTTTCATCTGGCAGATAGACAGTCAATGTTTTTCTGCTCCTGATATGATTGCAGGGATTTGTCAATTGCCGCGTAGCTGATAGGTCAGCCTATTGAACCCGCACGGCCTCCTCACCCGTCCCTGTGTGAGTGAAAGCCTTGCCCTTTGAGAATATGGATCAGCGCAAGGCCACATGACAATATGCTGCGCCGCCTGATTAAACAATGTCGGCCGATCTCCGCATATCGCGCCGACGTCTCCTCCTGCTCCTGTTTTAATTAATTACCTTGTACAATTGATTGTTTGGAGTGTCAGGCTCCGAAAATTGTGTTTGGGATAACTTATTTATCTGGCTCAGCAACAGTGATGTAATATTAGGCGTTAAGTGGTGTTGGTAATAGAATTCCTAATGAAAGGACTATTGATTAGGGAAGGCCGGGCCCCCGGAGAATTCACATATCATGCGAGTCTTAATTACATGCCAGCCGAAGGAACGGAGGTCGACCCTGTAAGCACCCGTGCATAGTACACACACACAGTCATCTGCAGTATATCTATATACAATAAGTGCTTAGGTCAAAGTGCATCAGAGCCCAGGCACCACGTGTATACATTGACTCATTTCGGTTATTAGAAACAAAAATATCATGTAGTTTACGGTCATTATCTTTCAATTAATCTACAAGATATTACTGATAGCACTTAAAACTAGCAATTATGTTTAATACTAATTGTTTTTGCAGACGTGCATAGTGAAAAAAACAATATTGTATTTAACCTCTCCACTAACGTCACCCGTCTATCTGGAAAGGAGGCAGCCAGCTGTCATTTAAAACGGACAAATGCGTGTTATTTAAATAGTGTTTTCTGTCAACGTTATGTTGGTGTGTATCATCGCCGTGAAGGTAATGGGATTCAAGCATTGCCTCAGCGGCACCATGTCACCGAACGCAATTGTGCGCAGGCAGTCGACGGGCTGTAAAGCGGTTAATCTGGCGCTCAGGCGCCGTCGTCCCCACGCGCGCTCCGAGCAGATGCACCGCGCAAAATGTCACCGTCCCCGCGCTGACGACGTCCTCACCTGTGAAATGAGTGAACGGCACGCGAGCGTGCAGGCCCGTCTGTTGTGCTGCGGTGAAGGGGGGAGGGGGGGGGGGGGTTCTGCTTCATTTGACCACATAGTTTTCTCTCCCTTTTTTTCCCCCCCCTCCTTTTCCTGGGTGTCGCATCCCCTTTACACCCACCCCCCTCCTCTCCGCGTGCCCCGTGTTATGACAGGCGTGTCGGGGGTGTAGGGGGCTATCGGAGGATTGGGGAGGGGGGTCACCCTCCAGATGGCGTTTGCTCCGCTCTGTTGCCCGCCCACCGGGTGCCACCGGAGAGCAGCGACATCTGCCTTCCGTGACCTCGCTTAGGGCCGTGGGGCGCACGCGCACACACACACACACACACACACACACACACACACACACACGCGCACGCACACACACACACACACAGCGGTTTCCCCGCTCATGTGTCTTGCCATCGTTTATTTTTTTTAAACCTGTTTCTCGTTCTCGTCGCTCGCAGTCAAAAGCGCCGTTGGGCTCGGCGGCAGCATCTTGCCAGCCTTCGCTCACCCGTAGCGGCGTCTGTCTGAGGCGCGAGGCACCTCCTCCTGAGGAGCTCTTTCACACAACGTGCTATCTGGCAGGGGTGCAGGTGCCAGATGGGGGCGCACGCTTTGTTTCCCGGGCAGCAGGATGCGTTTCCTCCTGGAAACGTGTCCTCTGTATGAACACCGTATCCTCTTCCCGTGTGTGTGTGTGTGTGTGTGTGCGTGTGCGTGTGTGCGTGACAGGGACCAATGTCCAGGAGGCCAACAGGATCCTCTCCGAGAGCGGCCTGCCCATCATGTCAGCGGATAACCTGGAGGATGCCGCCAAAAAGGCCGTGGCAGCCATCAGGAAGTAGACGATGCTCACTCCAGCATATGCACACCACCAGCCTTAGGTTGAGCCGTCTCCACAGCTGTTACATTCTAACCAACCATACACCTGTTTGAGCACCATCTGTACCGTCTGTATCTCACACACACAGACAGACTAGTGTTCAATTAGATGTAAGCCTGTATAGCCCCTCAACAAGACTGTTTTAAAACCCTTATAGCATATGGGACTCTTAACTTCTACTACAGAATTGGTTTTGGGTCGTGAGTAAGCGTTTATTAATTGGGTTTATTCAGTCAGGCACATCACTCAGGTTTTTCCATTTACACATGATTAAAAGTTCTATAATCTTGTGTTATATCATTACAAGCTCTTAACAGTTGGTTTGGTGCTCTGCCTAGAGATTATAGCAAATCCCTCCAATCAGCAATCATGCATTCCAACAGAGACAGTGATTTGTTTGCATACACTGTAGCATTTGTAAAGAACAATAAAAAAAATATTTTGGATTTTGGATCAGTGGTAATAGATGGCAATAACCATGAACATGTCTGTATGATAGCTGTTTGGTGCGGTGTGTTATCATAGTAGCGCGCATCTTTAGAAGATTCCCAATCATTAGATGAGACTACCAGGCACAAGATGGCTGGGTGAAGTTTGCATGTTCCCTAAAATGTCCAACCCCAGCAGTCTCACTGAATATAGTCATGTGTTGTTAATTCCCCCATTGTTTGCTGTTAATGATTCCTAGCAATACACTGGACAGTCTTCTAGGGGTCCAAAAAAGTTTGAAACTTCTTTTAAAAATTCCAACCATCCATCCTTTGCTAGATGTACATCTTACCTGGAACAAGAACAAGTGTTCTCACATTCTTATAATATGCTGTGAATTCTGTAAACCGTGTAAAATTCTGTAAACCATTTATTTGTAATACGTCAGCCTACAATAAAGCCACTACTGACAAAATTTGATATTTTTTTGCAATAGCATTAAGTGTAAATCAAATTTGATATAAAAAATGCAACATTATTGCAAAGAAATTACAATGAATTTGGGATCTAGTCTAAACTCTTTCAAACTCTTTTAATCATTAATTTACATAATTATCATAATATAGCTACATTGTCCGTATAGTGGCTTTGAATGGGGTCTACTCTAAGTTTAATTATGTGCCACTAACAAATTTGATGTTTTGTTTAAATAACAAACATACAGAACTGTTCAAATTAAGTTTAAAATATTTTTATTTTTGTTTACAATCATGAATGTATCAATAACACATCTTTAGTACAATATATTACATTTGTAAATGCATTGAAAGTTTAATAAAAGTCCGTATTTAAAGAATTTAGCATGTTTAATCTTTAGTACCTTTGATGAAAATAAGTCAAAAGTGTATATGTACTATTAAATTTTCTGTAAAGGGGCGTGCAATTTTTGGGATGCAGCTGTTAAGGACAACCATTTGTTGCCTCCAATAACCATAGAATCTCTCATTTAAAAGAAGTTGAAAACAGCTGGCCAAGCAAAGGCAACTGGTGGAATCTGCCATGGTCTTGTGGGTCATTTGACTTATTTGAGTTCCTTAATAAGTAATTGATACTATGTATGGATTTGATTATACTTTATGAAATAATTATCTTTTGAAATTGCATTTCAAGAATAATACATTCACTTAATCCTACATGAGCATAGTGTGAGTGATGCTCTGTTGATTATTTAAATTGCCTTTTTATATTAATTCTTGTAATCCTGCATTTTGTGCTGTATTTAATGAGAACATTGCACAGAAACCAAGTAATCGCCTAGATTGCATTTTGTTTTAATGAAACTCAACTGTGTGTAATCCCAGGAGGAATTTACCAGGGATGACTGTCCTTGGTGGGCCCTGTGTGAGCACTGTTCTTTTCCGACACACTGACTGGGTGATGGATTATCTGTCAGGGGAACTGAGAAGATGCCCATATGTGCGGGATTGACTGCTAGCTTCCTGAAACGCACCCACTCCCAGACTGAGCTGAACCGTATATTTTCCCTATCCACATCACTATCATGTGTGTACTGTATTTGCTTGACATGCTGTCAGAATGCATGCAAGACTCGTTAATTGTGACTACATTTATATGCAAGCTCATCTGAACAGCGTATGTTATTTGTATGCACTTTCAGTGCCCTTATTGTGAGTGAAGAAGGCCACTTTTGTCCAAGAAATGTGATCATGTTTTGACAACAAAAGGCGACCGTGTTCATGGGGGCATTGTTACTCAAGACTAACTGCTGTACAGCAGTTCATGTGCTAACAAACATTGGAGTTTCAAAGCTGTACTCAACGCTGCAGTAAACAAGCAGGCTGTTAGCCACTAAATTGCCGGTTGCTACATAATTAACTTGGTGAATCAACTCGGGGGGCCTTACTGTTTAAATTACATTAAACTTTTATCGCCGTGTGAAAATTTGACTGTTACGCCAGCTGAAAAATAGGACAATAAAGACAGAATCGAACCATGAAGACTTTAAAAAGGTGAAAATTACTATTTATTGTAGGCTAGCCTACTATGAAAGGCAGACACAATCGGCAATCACGGTATTTTTACAGTATTTTTCTTTGAGAGAGATATTGCATGATTACATGTAATTTGTGCACCAGCCTCTTACAGTCCATGTCTATCACAAAGTCCTTGATCAAGACACCGAACGGAGTCAAAGTTGTCCCGCTCTGCGCTCCACCATGCCGGGTGTCCTCGCCGTAGAAATGGGCTGGAGGGTTCAATAATTGCCTTATTTCATGCTCTTCCTACCGTGTGTCAAAAATATCCCCGCTGATGGATTGGACGGAGGAATTTAAGGCCTGTTAAAGTGGGCTTCTCGGGCGCTGATATTGTTTAATTCAGTGTCAAGCTGGAGGTCACGACGAAATGTGCACACTGATTTACTGGGCAAAATTAGTGCCGCTCCCTCATATAAATATAGATGAGGAGAGAGCAGTTTGGAGGTCAGCCTGAAGACTTCTATCATTTAGTTGCCGCTTTCAACTTGGCTAATACCTTGGGAGGTTAAGCGGGCTCTTGTTTTAAAAAGCCCTTTGGGCGGACTGCACCTTTAATTAAACTGAATTATTATGCCAGGGGAGTATTATTTTTCACCCTGTGTGGCTTATTTTATTTGTTTCCGTAAATTGTCCATTTTGCTTTGTAAAAGCGGGGAAGGGTTTTCTTTGCAGCTTAAAATGGATGTCAAAACAGTAATTGCCACTTTATGAAGCTGCCCGTCGGTGTTTACTGTAGAGGGAGAGCGTACAATGTGCAGAGCATTCTTCCACGCAATAGGGTCGAGCACATCTCTTAGGAAGCATAAGATATATTATGTATTGAGTCATTTTGAGGCTGTGAACATATTAGTTCATAAAAGGCAGTAGTGGCAGGAATTGCCTACTTCCTGTTGTACGCTTTATTTCAGGGACAGGGTTTGATATTTACTATGTTCTGTCTGCACAGTGCACACCTGAGAGCCAAGAGGGTGAACGGTGTCTAACAGAGCTGTGTGTAGGTGCACGTTTGCGTATGCACATTACATAAAGTGTAATGTCCTCAAGGATGACAGGATTTGTGTGTAAACATGGCCACTGGCCCTTGTATGTGTGTCAGTCTTTCAGTGTGTATGTGTCAGTGGTGTTGTGTATTGAGGAGCATGTGTTTGTATACCAACAGTAAACGTGTTCAGGCACGGGGCCATCCGAGCATGAAACCTTTTTTTTGGGGGGGTGCGCTTGTTTGTTATTCTACTCTTACAGCATCCCTCTCATAAACAGCAGCAGGCAGATGAAGCGAGAACGGCTTTATTCTCACTGTTCCACAGTGGTTATCTCCTGAGTGAATCACACCATAAAGAAGTACTGTTGACAGCTTTTATGGAGGAAAGGCAACGCAGTCTGGGAGACTCGAGTAAAATGTCAAGAGCGGAGTTGAGCCGAGGCCGTTGGCATTGTGTTTAGCCCAGCACGCACCGCTGACGTCGTTCTCGCATTTGGCCTTGGCTTTTAGATGGGTAGAGAAATCAATTTCCTTGTCCCCAAACTGTTGTCAGTGCGTCTATAATTGAAGGACTTGGAATCGATTTAAATCTTAACAAGATATTGAGTGAGAAGGCAGATTTAGAAAGTTGCACTAACTGACACGCCTCTCGAATTTTCCCATTTCCATGATTTATTTTGCTTCCATTCCCACTGTGACAATCAATGAAATTCTAAGATTTTTGTGTGTTTTTTTCTTCATTTTCTTTAACTCTGTTCATACTCTTTCACATGAAAGCTAAATAATATGCATACGCCAATAGTTATGGAATTTTTAAGGAACAAATAAAAAAAAAATAGATGTTCCCTTGACAGTTCAATTTCCGTCAGATTTGAGGAATATGAATATACCTCAGCTTTCCTCCAGTGTATTTCCCTCGTTGCTGCCCTGTCCTTTTACACCTATTGATCAACTTACTGATCGACTTCTTTAATCCCTTCTTTCTGTAATACCACCATCGTCCATTACTTCCGTTCTGCCTTCCACACAGTAGCTTCTTTCCTCCTGTCCTATTTTCTCTCTGTCTTTGGTCTGCTCCATCTTGCACACCGAGCCGTGTCAGTAACGCTCTCTGTACAATCATTGTTGGCTAGCCGCTAATAATCCCTCTTTAATTAAAAGAGCACCAGCAAACATAGGAACGGTGACATATCCGACCGTCCGCCCGTGTCATCTTTCCAAATATTTACTGCTTCTTGTTTGTTTGATGAACTTTCACTGCAGCGTCAACTCGACACAAGTCAGCGCGTGTGTTTGCGATGCACCTGTAAACGGCCATCATCTCTCCAGAGCAGTTTCGCAGGGAGTTCTGGCTTCCACTCCGAGGATGACAGTAATTAAAAGCTCATTTGGTTTGACCTCTGAAATTTCCCATTCCCCCCCTCCTTAATTAAAACAGCAGCAGAGCCAACAGAATGCTGTTTCAGATTGCGTGATAATTAGGCTTCCAAACTATCCTGGCGGAGCAGTGGGCAGGTGTTGAGATGACACAAACACACACTCTGCTGTGCCGCGACGCAGCACTTTCCAGACGTCTGGTGTGGAAGAGGAAAGGTGCGATAGTATCCTCTGGGAGAGGTGTTATGTGGCATGCCGGCGACAGTACAACATAGGTATTTTGGGAGATGTTCTTTGTCTTTTGATTTGTTCGTCTTTCTCCTCCTGGTTTATTTTATACAGCTGAAAACACATTCCACTGGTAGGTTTTCCTCCCACTGAAGGTAAAATAAAACGGGCTTACATCTAAGGACATCCATTCAACTGACATCATGACTCTTAGCTTGCTTATACTGTATCTGCATGTTCTGCAGTGGTCCAGGTGAAGGTGACATTGACAGTTAATTGCAAAAAGTGTTTGTTGTTGTTTTTTTTAACCACTCTCCTACCCTATTACACTCAGTCTGAATAAACATCTGTGCGTGTGCGTGTGCGTGTGTGTGTGTGTGTGTGTGTGAGAGAGAGAGAGAAAAAAGAAAGAAAGCGAGAGAGAAAAGTGGCCTGTCACCTGTGATTTTGGCAATGTAATAAAGCACAACACTAATGGCAAGATGACTGCTGCAGAATCAGCACGCACCCACACACACACACACACACACACACACAGTCCCGGTAAACAAGGAGATGAAGTTTGGCATGTATGCCAGTGCCCATATCTCCCCTGCTGCTCCAAAGCTTTTGATGCAGGAGCTCTGGGTAATCAGAGGTGGTGTGTTTGTGTGTGTTTGTGTTTACATGTGTCAAAAGGCACATTTTGATGAAATAAGCTTTTGTTGGTGGTGTGTATTGTTTGCGGATACTACTCTGTGTATTGTTTGCATGTGCACAGATGTGTGGGTTTCTATATGTATTCTTTGTGAGCATTTGTGCATTTGCCTCCATGCTTGTGTGTCTCTATAATCAGGCATTCATTTGTGCTTGTGTCAACTCTGTTTATTCTCTATGGAAAGATGTGATTAGCTGTTTGTGTAGCGAAATATATTTGAAGGCTTGTTTGTGCTCCAGGTTGCCAGTGAAATGCCTGTCCACAAATATGTAAACTCGTCTTGGATGGCTTTGTCATATGGCTCCAGTTCGCATAAATCAAATAGCTTGGCTGAGCTCAATATTGGGACTCAATCTTACGATATGCAAGATATGGCAACGCTATTGGGGGACTTAAGTGCCACGCTATTAACTGTTTTGTTGATATTTTGTGTGGTCTTGTAAAACATTTTTGGTTTGTTTTTGGTTTTCTCTGTATTAACCAGCAGAAAGTAAATTATTACTTGTTTGAATGTCCCACCCCAAATATGCATATTAACACAAATTGACAAATGTAATAGTACTTTGTGTGTGAGAGAGAGAGAGACAGAGATATGGCACGTGTGCACTGTTAGCATGTAAGCAACCCCCAGGACATTACCTATAACCACGGGATATTTCAGACACTTCCACCCATAAAATCCTCCATTATACAGGTCAACAGAGGGCAATAGCAGAAGAATAAGTATCCACACCTCCCCCATAGACCCACTCCACCCTCTATTCCTTCCACACACAAACACACACACGTAGCAAGTAGTGCTAGCTGTCAGCGTATCTGATTGCCTGTTAGGAAGTCTCACCCATCGCGACAGGTGGCCTTTTTTCCACGGCAAGCCATTTTCCCCCGCCATGTCAGATATGGGGATATTAATGAATGTACAATGACAGTCCTCAGGGAGAGCCGCTGCCCTCCTGCCTCTGCAAATTTAGCCGCAGCTCCCTTTTGTAACACAGGAAAAAGGAACTAGGAAAACAAATAGGCGCAGGTCAGATATTCATCTCCTCCCTGAGATTAAAAACTAATCTTTCAATGCTCTGTGGCATTATTGAGGGTGATTCTTGGGGACCTTCATGCAAATAGAGGTGTGATTAGGTGGGAGTGGTTTGCATAGTCAAGATGTATTTGAGGGTGAGGACATTGTGTCCCTGTGCCCAATTACCTCCGTCTAGATACCATATAGAGTAGATGGGATCCTCTGTGGAAAAAAAGGAAAAGGCTTTATGGGTTTTGGCAGACTAAATCAGCAGTTCTCAGTCTGGGGGTTGGGAGCCTGCTGGGGTCAATGCTTTTAAGAGTTCTGAAATTATTTCAGTATCTCAATTTGTGCTTGATTGCTTACATTTTGAAGTGTTGATTATATTGTTTGTTTATGCTGTTTTTTTTGGTTGTCAGGGTTTAAAGCGTTTGAGGACCATAGACAGAATACACTAATTGGAAAATGTGGGATTTATTTTGCTTGATATGTTCTACTGCATTCTAGTTTATTAAAAGTAATCGAGATGTATTTTATAATGATAGATAATGAGTCCTAATATACCCTGCATCCTCATTAATAATTGTGCTGCAGGTTTAGAGAAGTCCACCATGCAGACGAATATGAGCCTTTTCTGTAGGAATGGATTTGAATTAGTAATGCTTCACTTTTACCACACACATGCACCATCTAAATGTCGGAGTTTCTTTTTTTTCTGCTTTCTCTTTTGAAAAGGAGACATGCTCTGGTATATGTGATGTAGCCTAAAGAGAAACTGTAATGATTTCACCAATCATTAAAGTAGGAGGTCTCAACTCATGCTATTCCACACACGGCTATTTCCTCATTAACCTTAAATAATGCAAGCTAATACAGTTCAAACACTTTGCGGACAGCCCAGGCTTCCTGTTGAGGGGAAGGGGGGTTAATGTCGGCTCCTAGCCGTCTGAGGGTCACGTATGCTTTTCATTGCTGTCGTTTCCATGCGCATATTTCTTCTCCATAATGAGCCCTCTGTGTTGACAAGGTCGTTTTTCATACGTCTCAAATACTGCAGTCTATTTTTCGCATGTATGTGTGTGCTTGCGTGCGTGCGTAATGTGTGTGTGTGTGTGTGTGTGTGTGTGTGCGTGCGCGCACATTGTCTTTCCTTTGTTTTAGCATCGGTGCGCTTACTGTATGATTGCATTTGTATAGGCTACCCATATCATCAAATCTCACCACTGTCACTGAGGTAGACTCCATATCGCCCCCACACTTCCTCCGGTACTTGCCCCCCCACCTCAGGCACTTGTGTTACCTGCCGTTATGAGCCTGTGGCTCCGGGGTCTAGTTTTCTTAATATGCTGTGTATATTTATCTGGTGTGCTGTCGATGGCATTATCTGGATCGACCGGGAGGATTAGTATTTCACACTGAATCAGATGACACCCTGAGGGCGGCCGGGCAAGCAGAGCCACGTTGAAGGAAGTTTATATTACAAAAAATAATATATTTATATGGTGTGTTAATAGTTGGTGAGGCTTCCACTCTATTTAAAAACAGGTAGTTCTTACCATTATGATATTCAGTTGAAATTATAGCTTATTGATTAAATATTTAATAAAACAGTAACATGACATGCCAAATGGTCTCTTTCACAGAACCAGCTGGGGAGCCGCCCATTCAAACTGTTTTAAAAGGGCAGGCGCTTTAAAAAAAAAACACTTGGCAGGTATGACGAACAGAGAGCTGAGCCAGAAGGCAAAGCTCTCGATCTACCGGGCAATTTTCGTTCCTACCCTCACCTATGGTCATGAGGGTGGGTCATGATCGAAAGGACTATATCACGGGTAAAATCGTCCGAAATGGGTTTTCTCAGGAGGGTGTTGGGCATCTCCCTTAGAGATAGGATGAGAAGCTCAGCCATCCGTGAGGAACTCTTGCTGAGTAGAGCCGCTGCTCCTTTGCGTAGAAAGGAGTCAGTTGAGGTGGTACGGGCACCCTGGGCGCCTCCTTAGGGAGGTGTTCCAGGCACGCACGGCTGGGAGGAGGCCTGGAGGAAGACCCAGGACTAGGTAGAGAGATTATATCTTCACACTGGCCTGGGAACGCCTCGGGATCCCCTAATCAAAGATGGATAATATGGCTCAGGAAAGGGAGGTTTGGGGTCCCCTGCTGGAGCTGCTGCCCCCGCCACCCGACTCCAGATAAGCGGATAAAGATGGATGGATGGATGGACTTGGTAGGTGATTGGAACCAACCTGTTACAGTAGTAGCCAGCGGAGCCAGTTCAACACTGGCAGAAGCCGGTCGGAAGAATAGTGAAAACATATCTTCCATCGAGAAAAGCTATAGTGCCATTCTTTGCTCTTCTAATCAATTTGAATGAAACTGATGATATTGCAGCACCTACGGTACATTAACGGGCGTGGTTTAGGTATGCCGACAGCAAAAACGACCAGATGGTTCATCCAATTAACTGCTGAGTATTTTTTTGAAAGTACAGCCATGGTTCTGTCAGATTTTCAGCTTTATAACAACAAACAAATAGAGAAACAAATTAACGTGGTTGCATTACATGTAATCAGTTACTTGTAATCGGATTCCAAAAAACTAACTGTAATCCATTACATTTACCAGATAAAATACTGGAATCAGATTACAGGTGTTTTATTTTTTATTAAATGATTACTTCTAGGACTACATTCAAAGGGGAAGTTTGCAGAAGAAAATTGAATAAAACAATTGGCTGTTCTCTTATTAACCTTTCAATCGATAATTGAAATTATGTCCTACTTTAATCGGTTTCCCTGAGCAACATAAACGATAAGATTTAATAATAATAATAAGATTTGGCCCGCCAACGCAGTAAATTGCTTAAAATGGCATTTCAAAGAACAATGTTTCTTCAGTCTGGTAACTGTAACGGATTACATTTTAAAAGTAACCTACCCAACCCTGCAAATTAATAGTGTTTCACACAGCTGACATCCAGTATTCGCACTGTGTGTTTGTTTGTGTAGATTTTAGATGTCTTAATGACCTTAATTTGCCATCAGATATTATCTGGAACGATGCGTGTCTCAGTCGCCTACTGTTCTCTGAGTCATTTAGCTGGAGTTCAACCAAGAGCAGGAGAATAGCAATTTCAGAACAGTTCTCTCAAGCAGTGAAACAGCTGTCAATTTCCTGCGTTGGCAAAGCAACAAAGCTATGCTACCAGACTGGAAGATCCCTGCTGGATCCATCGCCCTTGAAACGTCCTTTAACCCTATGCATGTCACAAAAACTTTTGCGTGTGTGTGTGAAAGAAATGTGTACTTTAATAAAGTGTCTCCTCTTTAGAATCTAGCCAATGTAAAGTAGCCAAGTGCTTGGACTAATTGTTTGCTTTATCGCTTTTAGATTATACATTATTTATAAGATGCCATTTCAATACAAACAGAAGAAAGCCTTTCAAATAAGTGAGTTCTATTAGAATGGTATTTATAGCCTACAGTGAAATACCTTGTAGCTATAGGCCACTCTGCTTGTGTGCTGTTCATGTTGCTGAAGGTTTGCATACAGTAGCAATATTGCTGCAGACTTTTCCTTAACATTGATTAACCTTGTGTTAATATTTTATTGTTAGCCTAAACTAATTTGGCACTGATATATTTTTTTTATAGAAAATATTATTACTTGATTGGAGCCACGGTAAGTGAACATGCATTAGAGATAACAAAGGCTAATGTTAGTGTGTATGGGTCTTAAGTTTGCTGGTTTGAGGTGAGGGAAGGACCCGTAAGGAAACCTTGCACCAGGGCCCGGCGTCTTCATACTACGCCATTAATGACAACTGCCTTTATCCGGAATGGCTTGTAGAAGGACAGTTGTGTTGTGCAAGCCGTCAAGTTATTAATTATTTTCCATTTACTTAAACAAATCCGCTACATTGAGTGCCTAATTTCCCTACTAAACTGTAACAGATGGATGCGGCTGCGTTGGCTAGAGCCCGCTAGCGTTCAACACCTCAACATAATGGAGGAATAACATGCACTGCTAGCTACATGAGTGTCTGGCCTGTCTTAGCACCTGTAGCAGGCTGTAGCACATCAGCTAATTAGTGAACTCGCATCAGGGCAGTGGATTATATCCGTAGTTGGGCTGTCGTTGGCTGTTGCTCTTTCGTATTATTAATGCAACACTTGAAAGTTTTGGGGAAAATGCATTTTGAAATAATTTGTTTAAAGTTGCGTGATTTTAATAACTTCAATTTTTTTTTTGTGATTAATTATGTGGGTCTATGGACACCACAAGGGAAATTAACAAGATACTGTGTACAGAAACAATAACATAAGATGACATCTGCAGACAACTTGTATCTGCTAGAGGTTTGGTGCTGTTGGTTACTTATTACGTTTTAATATGAGGTGAAATAATAATAATAATAATCAAAAAAAATAATAAAAATACAAATATGAGGTGAAATAATTTCCATTAATGATGTGTGCTTGCAGTGTATGTTCAGTCACAATGTGATGCTTTGTTCATTATTTTTTTCTCCTTCAGTGGTGTGGTGAATGATTCTGCTGATTTGCGTGTCTACAGACAAAAAAACAACACAGGTGTGTGCGTGTGTGCGTGAGAGCTAGTGTAAATACATTGTCTGTTCACGTGTGTGTGAGCCGGTGCAAATACACTCTGTGCACGTGTGTGTGTGTGTGTGAGAGAGAGCTAGTGCAAATACACTGTCTGTGCACGTGTATGTGCATGTGTGTGCGTGTGTGTGTTTGTCACAACAAAGCAGGAACTCTTTAGTCACAACTCAAACCCTGATGGGAAATCTCTCTCCTAATTAAGAAGCATGAATAATTCAAGTGGTGGCAGGCTAATTAGTGTTACATCAGGAGTGTGTGAGGGCCTGTAGCACATAGTCGCCAACATGAAGGATTTAAGGAGCATCTCCATTCAGTCTTCTCTCCATCTCCACATTCAGGTTGTTCTTAAAATGTGGCCCGCTGAATACAATGTCCAGTTAGCCTGACTCTGCCTGCAACCTATAACTCTAAACTCAGTTTACGCTGTGATTATAGTCTGGAAGCCATGTTCGCATTAGCGTTTTCACAGCCTGACGGTCAAGTGTGATGACATTGAAGTCAAGCGTGCTTTATAAACAGTGATAGAGCTAGATGAGGCGATCAAAACAGTTGTATCAATGCCAGTTGGTTAAAGGCTGTCCAATAGTTTCAAAATTAACCAGAGGAGGCAATGAGGAATGATGAAGCCCTTCCAATGGAGCGTCTCCAGACCCATTTCAAAAAAGTGCATTTTGGGTCTTGTTATACCACGGTAGTGCCCTTGTTAATAATAAAGTTTGATCAGGATTTTATCCTATATATTCTATCCTGTAAACTGTCAAGGGTGTATTTACTCAACAATTTCCACAGTGTAATTTATGATTTTGTGGTGTTATTGTCTCTCTCTCTGATGGGTCTGTTGAGCGTTAGTAGAGGCAATAAATGTGTTAAAGACCCACCTGTCGTTTTTTCCTTGGAATAAACCTTTTTGTTGAAAGTAGCATTAAGAAAACATAACTCACATGGTTCTGGGAGCAATAAAGAAATAATAAAGGTGTATTCCTTGCAAGTCTAGCTAAACCACAACAATAATTATTTATAGACAAAGCTATGTCAATTATTTTAAAATTACCAGAACAAAGAGTCATGTAAAACATTTACATTTCTCATTTTCCAAATTGTTGAACAACACTCTTTCATTCATAAATTCACTCACTCACGCACACATTGACTTAGTTCCCTTTTGGGTTAGTGAGTGTCTTATAACAGAGTGAAATTGTCTAATACAGTAATTACCCTATGAAAGCATATGAAGTGTTATGTTTGAATTTTATTTTTAAATGTTTTAATTATTAATAAAAATAAAAGTTTTTCCTACATTTACGGTTTTCATTTACTCATCTTTATATTTACCATTTTCAATTTGTGCATTAAGCACTTTAATGGAAGCACTGCTGTTGTGTCCCGCTGGCTGTGTGTGTGTGTGTGTGTGTGTGTGTGTACTGTACAGTAGTGGTTGTGTGTGTGTGTGTCTACTGTACAGTAGTGGCTGTGTGTGTGTGTATCTACTGTACAGTAGTGGCTGTATGTGTGTGTGTATCTACTGTACAGTCGGGGTGTGTGTGTGTCTACTGTACAGTAGTGGCTGTATGTGTGTGTGTGTGTATCTACTGTACAGTCGGGGTGTGTGTGTGTATCTACTGTACAGTAGTGGCTGTATGTGTGTGTGTATCTACTGTACAGTAGTGGCTGTATGTGTGTGTGTGTCTACTGTACAGTAGTGGCTGTATGTGTGTGTGTGTGTATCTACTGTACAGTAGTGGCTGTGTGTGTGTACAGACTGTTAGCGTGTGTAGCTTGTGTGCTGCCTTGTGGCGATGTGTGCAGCCTGCGGGAGGCAGGCTGAGGTCTTTGTGGCGTCTGTGTGCCGGGTTTAACCTTGGCTCTGGGCTAAACACACCAGGAGTGTTCTGAGAGGACCTTCAGCTTTTCATATACCGGGCCGGCCCTCTGGGAGCCCCGCCACAAACACAACTATTGATCCACTGTCATACACTCACACACTTTTTCCTCATAGCTCCCTCGTCGCATATGTGCGTGTGCATGCGTGTGCGCGTGATGCATTTGTGTGCGCGCGTGAGCGTGTGTGTTTGTGTGTGCCCTCGTGTGTTTGTGTGTGTGCGCGTGTGTGTGTGTGTGTGTGTGCGTGCGCGCGCTGAATAAAATCCCCTTTCGGAGTGGTCATAGATCCCATGATGTGGTATTGGTGGTATTGATGTGTTATTGGTGTCCTTTGTATCATGCGGACTTGGGATTTTGCATTATGTTTCCGTCTATTTATTACTATCTATTCATAGAGACCACCGACCCCCACCTTTGGATTAATAATTCATATAATATGTTGTATATGGATTGAAGATCATAGCTTTATAAATCATTATATGTGAGTTATAAGGTAATATTTTGGCCATGTCAAAGAAGTCCACCATATATTAATTGAACATGTTGTATTTAGAAAATATTAAAACAATAATTTCATCCACATTTGATTTATTTAGATTTTTATATATTTTTCTTCTTCTGAAACATACTGTACTAACCGCCATTGCTACTGGCAGTGTATTATCAAGTTATAGATTTGGCTGCATATGGTTTTGAAATATATTTACATTTATAATGAAAATTTATCAGGATGTTATATGGGTCCATGCGGTTTAGTCTTTGGTCTTTTTGGTCATAGATTGTACAAAACATAGATTGTTTAAGTATGGTTGCGTTTTATGGAACCTAATTGAAGGATTTAGGTGTAAGCGCCTAAGTGGTTTAGGGATCAGTGCATTAATCCCTCCATCCTACCCTAATCTCATGATATTCGTTTCTTACATTTTTATAAAATAGTACAGAATTCTCATTCATTCTGCTTTAATTTTCATTCATGTTACATATCAAACTTTCTTGAAGCAGAGTTATTACGATGCCGTTTGCCCCTAAACAGGAAGTATTTTGGGATATTGAGAGAGGAAGAAGAAGTTGGCGTACGGTTATGGATCATCTCCACTTCCTGTGTGTACTGAATAAATAGCAGGCCATTTCCACATCATAAATAATCCTACTTAATGTGCCGATCTCCAAGGTGGTCAGGCAGCGATACCCATGGGTCTTCCTGGAGGAGGTGAAAATGCTTAGGAGGAGGTGGGGGCAAGGGGATCTCCCCCCATTCCTATACCCCCAGGAGAGGAGGGCCAAGGGCAGCTTAATCCCTGAAGCGGAACCTGCCGTATCGGTCCTGGTCCCATAGGGGCAGATGTGTTCCAGATGCCAGGATGGACAGATAGGCGCATTAATCATTCTCAGCCTGATCACTCTCCCCTTCATTCTCTCAACCTGTGTGGGTGTGTGAGTGTGTGTGTGTGTGTGGGTTTGTGTGTGTGCGTGCGTGCGTGTGTGTGGGCGTGCGTGCGCGTGAATGTGTGCCTGTTTTTGTGTGTGTGCGTGCGCGTGTCAAGGCATGGGGGTATAATGACATACAGTACACACGTCTTACACCAACCATTCTCTCCCCGGTATGTTTACCATAAGGATGTCAACCGCAGGGAAAAGACAGTCAAAATGCCAGCCAGTAGACAGGAAGACCTGGCTGCCCTCTAATTCTCTCCATTTCCCCTCCCAACGCTCACATCCTTTTTCAATCAAGACCTTTTGCGGTGAGCAGTCGATGACATTGGGCTGCGTTCCATCCTGACGTGCAAAAGAGGCTCATTTTTCTCCGTGTCAGGCCTGGTCCTTACTGATGAATTCCTGGGGCCCGCGGCCTGAGCAGATTGGCTT
This sequence comes from Speoplatyrhinus poulsoni, assembly GCA_025447795.1. Classification (NCBI taxonomy): domain Eukaryota; kingdom Metazoa; phylum Chordata; class Actinopteri; order Percopsiformes; family Amblyopsidae; genus Speoplatyrhinus; species Speoplatyrhinus poulsoni. The sequence continues at coordinate 1,444,850 of JAOEGT010000020.1, forward strand.
GCACGCTACTACGGCTACGTGTGGGTGATTGATGAGTGGGGAGAGAAGTCCTCAGCTTTGTTCTGATTTCCCCCGGCCGGACCCCCTGACAGGGCCGATTGCCGGGGAAGACGTCTGAATCAGAACTTGCCACCAGCCCAACGCCACACAGTGCCTTTAACCGCCTGTCTGCACTGTTATATGGCAGCGGGTGTCAAACTGTGACTTGGCATCCCTGAGTGATCACAAGAAGCTTTTAGGGGTTGAGATGTTAAGATTAATAATTTCAAGATTAATAATGTATTTTTATTTTTTATTTATGCATGCCATGAAATTTCCATACATTTTATTATGCTCATACTGCATTTTAGCCTGTTGTTGTACTACCATTATTCTATTCAAAGTGTGTGAACAAGTGCAGAGGTTCTGTTCTGTACTGCATGTGGGGGAGAACACGATAAAATAGTCATATATGATAACACAGTTGCACATTTGGAGCTCTGTTTCATTTCAAACGTGCAGCTTTAAAAAAGACACAAAGACATTTTTGCTCATTCAAGTCATGTTAGCAATTAGATAGTGTAGCAGCATATATGGGGCCTCATTCGCAATGGCTTCTCTCAGCAAGACAAGCAGCCTGCCAAAGCCCAGCCTGGGCCTGGCTTGAAGCCCCTGCGTCAGCTGTTTGGATGAACACTTAGCTTGAAACACACACAGCTCTTGTGTTACCTCCTCAATTAGCACCTCATCCAGAGCCCGTCTCCCGTTCCTCTGCGCAGCGTGGGTGTCAATGTGCACTTCATGTAGCCGTGCTGAGATGGCGTAATGGTGTTCCTTGGCGGGGGGGAGTGGGGGGGCGGCTTGAGACAGCGATGCAGCGCAAACAGGTGATCAGCTGAGGCCAGACAGGACGAGACTGGGCCTTAACGGCGGAATTAGCAGCTTTCCGCTGATTCATCGCGTCTGCTGTCTGTTGTGTGCTGAGCGTCTGTGTTTCCGTCTTTTAGTTTCATGGAGTTCCTCCCCTTCTCCCTCCCGCTCTCCCTCCCTCCATTACATCTTCCGGCAGCCCCTACCCCGACTCCATCACCGGGCACTGTCCCATGGCATGTTGCCCAGTGGGCTCCGAGTGGCGCCGGGCAATTACCGCCCATGCACCAGGGGAGTGTGGGTAAACGACGGCTTGATTTGAAGAGGAGTGATTGGCTACAGCTTCCCCCCCCCCCACCCCAGCTGATGGATGGCTTCTTGGACACCTGTCTCAGTTGACAGGGAGGCGGGTGAGGTTGGGAGGGAGGGAGTGAGGCAAAGTAATTTGTCTTATCCCCCCCTCTTTCAGTTTCACGTGCTATTGTTTGGAGATTTGTATCTACCTCTCTACACATGATTAGCTGCTCGGCTTATCCTCCAGAGGATGCAAGCACTACAGCAGACCCAAGGGTATATTGAGGAGATAACACCCACCATGCAGCCCTGTATGCAGATGGCGGTCTTCCTTAGCAAGTATATCACACACGCGCACACGCTCACACACTCACACTCATCTGTTACCTGTTACTGTCTTATATTGTGCGTGTGTGTGTGTGTGTGTGTGTTTGTCCATCTGCGACCATATGGATTATCCCATCTCTGCTCTTGGCGCTGATGCGGTCAGACCCGTCCCCAGCCCAGGTGAAGCCATTAATTCCTGCCCTGACACCTGCACATGTATTCCTCTCCAGGTTGCTAAGGCGGCACGGCCAAACATTTGTCATGTTGTTAGCATCTTTCTGACGGGCCGCAGGAAGCAAGTGGCCATGGGTGTTGGTTGTGGTGGGGGGGTTCTTGTTTCCCTGGCCTCTGGACCCCTGGGCCACAGAACCATGCAGCAGACATTATGATGTCAGAACCTGCAGCTAGACGAAGAGGAGCGATGGAGGAAGAGGGTGAGGGCGGGGGGGGGGACCAGCTCCCAGACACCATGATGAATACTATGGCAGCTTTCCCAGTCCTCCTGCCCATCAGAGTCCAATCAAATATTCGATTACATTATTCTCCAATTTCTGCCCCCTATCTTCCTCCGAGACTCGTGCTGGTGTGTGTGTGTGTGCACGTGTGTGCGTGTGTGTGAGGGAGAGAGAGAGAAAGAGAGAGAGAGACCGCCTTCAGCCCAGGACATTTTTCTCGGGCAGCCATCTGCGCTGATTAGACGACATATTGGAAATCAAAGCAAGAGCAGCGGGGAGAGAGGGAATGAGGGGGGGGGGGGGCACAGAGGGCAGATCTCCCCGGACGCCGATTCGGTCTCCACGCCGACCGGGTAGCACAGAGCGGCGACGCGGTGGGGCTGCAGGAGTTGTGCACATGTACACAGTGCGTGAATACACAGACTCACGTATGCTTAGCCAAATACATCAGTGGCTTTTACAGTGGGAGCCGGGAGTAGTTTGCAGACTATGAATTACTATTTTTTGTATTTTTTTGTGGGGGGGGAGGGGTGTCGATGCTCATAAAGTAACCACAAATTAAAGTTTGGGAACCACTGTGCACGCTGACTTTCTGTCTGTTGTAAGTAAAATGTATTAATATAGCACCTTCACAGACAAGACGAGCCACAGTAGTACTTTACAGTAAATAGAACAAAAAACGAATAAAATAGCAATAAACTGCACTGCGCAATACCATAGAATGTTAAAAAGACAACAACGCCATGCTGCTAATTAAAAGCTTGTTGAAAAAGATGGGTCTTTACGTGTAGTGGAAGAAAATAATACAGTACATAAGGGCATACCCCAGGCAAACAACATTCTGTTAAAATAATGACAACAGCATGTCGTCAGGGCTAAAGTAGTTTACAGCGTATTATACACTATAACATATATTACCAGGTGACAAACGTCAGGCCTTACATACAGCTGGGTAATACTGCTACAGTAGCCTGATCTCAGCTTGCCCATTAATCCTTCCTGAGTTTTGTTTCCCCTTTGTCTCTCTAAGCACTGCCAGGTTTTTGCTGAGCACTTAGGAATCTTTGCTCAAATAAATCTGAACACACTCCTTAAGGCACAAACTCATATCTCTGAGAGACATGACTGTCTCACTTACCACTTGGGAAAAACTGTGCAGGGAATGTTAGCAGCAGGGATAGGGATTTGTCTGAAGCAGAAGGACAGTTACTGTACGTCATTTAGCTTTATTATATACAAAGTTATTTATTTACGTTTGTAGTAGTATCAATTAAGACAGTTCCTTTCACATATGATATGATATGATCATATGATTGTGCTAATGTTATGATTCACTTCCATTCAAAAACACACTCATCAGCTTTGTAGAGTGTCCGCACAACGCAGATTAGTTATTGCAGAATGTCTTAATAATGTTGAGGTAAGGGTGCTGCAGAGGTTAGAGTATAACAATAGACATGACAGAAAGAAATGTGTTCTCCGTATTTTCCGATCCATCCAAGAGAGGAGTCACGGTCTTGAGCTCATGTGTGGTACAAGCGGGTGCAATACATTTTTGGTAGGTGAGACCGGTGAAGTCATGGTACCGCCTCCCAGACAGATGAGGAGAGGTGGGGACATAGGGGTCATACGGGTGGTCAGAGAGACCACTCTCTCTCTCTCTCTCTCTCTCTCTCTCTCTCTCTCTCTCTCTCTCTCTCTCTCTCCCACCCCTCTGGCCCCACTCTGCCCTGACTCCCTGCCTCTCTCACCCATGCTACAGTAGCGTACAGTGGGCGATCAAACCAGCTGGCCGGCGCTCCATGAATTATGCAACCCTAAAACACTGGAGCGCTGGACGAGGGGAGGCTCTGCAAGGGCCCCGGGAGGTGTGGACCACCACGCCGTACTCCTCCAACAGATACCCCCATGGTGCACACCTCCCCTGTGCTCACGCATACTCTATGGCTCCACAGCAGGAGGTGTGTGTGTGTGTGTGTGTGTGTGTGTACTATGACAGGACAGCAGGGGCCCCATGGTGGTAAGGGTGAAAAGGACATCAGTGCTGTCTGTGTGTGTGTGATGGGTGGGGGGTGTTAGGCACTGTGTCCATTAAAAGTGGCCAGGCCTGAAGATCAAGCCAAGGGCACTCCAGCCAGCCATCCCTATAGCCTGGTCTCTGGTGGATGTGTGTGTGCGTGCGTGTGTGTGTGTGTGTGTGTGCGTGTGTGGTCATAGATCTGCTGATGTTAGGGAGTTGGGGTGGAGTGTATGTGTGTTTGTGTGTGTGTGTGTGACCATGTCCGTTGTGTATGTGTGCACACATCCACAACTTTATGTTTGTGTGTGCACATAACTGTGTGTGCATGTGCGTACGTACGTGTACGTGTACGTGTGCATGCACGTGACTGTGTTTGTGTGTGCACTGAATGTGCACGAGCCCCACCTATGACCCGCTATGCTAGCTGCGAGGCAGCTCTTTGTCTTTGGGTGGACAGGGTGAAGATGATGTACTGCTCTGCTCCGGCGCTATTATGCCACAGAGACCTGCAGCCTTTATTCCACAGTCTAGAGACTCCCTGTATCTCTGCTCATCGCTCTGGATATCCTTCACTTACAACATAATCATCTCCAAATCCCTGTACAAAAATATGTGACTAATTGTTTTTCCCCCCATGTATTACAGTAATTAAGCCTGATGATGAAATATTGATAATTGTTGGGCATTATGTTATAAGATTAAAGGTCCTTCTGTTTAGCCGGTTTTTATAGACAAACACACTGAATGTGGAGTATTTTCTTTAGCTCTGCACCATATAACTAAACAAATTATTGGTCTGTTTTATCATTTATATTTTGTTAATTATTACATTCATTAATTTCAATCTATGCCTATATTACTGTGAATCTTTTTTAGGAAAGGTGGATTATTTAATTTGTCTAAATTGTCTGAGCTAAACTTTCTCTTACAGTAAAATTAATGTTTTATGTTTAATTCAGTGTACATACAAATAAATGTATTAAATGTACTAAAATCCTAATTAATACAGAATTAACCATTCATAACCATGTTTGAATTAACCATTGTATTATTCAAAATATAATTGTGCATTTGTGTTCACTGGGGAGAATAATAGGAGAGAAAATAATTGAACATATTTATCCATTTGGTGGACAGATTCCACAATTAGCCAACTAAAAACTAATTTCCACTGCGGTCACAGTAGCAAGACATATTTTGGCAACAGTAGAAGACAGTGGCTGGCAGCATTTACTTGCCCTTGACTCTCATATCACATTTCTGATAGTCCTGATATCATTAGCAGATGAGAACAGAATGTGTAGGAATCTAAAGCTGGGCTGCGGTCCCTGGGGTGGGTTGGTGTGTGTGTGTGTTGGTGTGATTAGTACGGTGTATAGCCATCCTGTAGATGCTGCAGCAGATAGACAGGGAACATATGTATGTGTACTGGGCCTTGTAATGCACACATGGCCTGCTCTGCTGCCAGGAAAGGATGGCACTTATGTTGTTGGTTCTGTGAGCATATGATAGTAAGCACCAGAAACACGTGCATGCACGCAATATAGAAGTGGTCCCCACCACGTCAGCATTTTATGGAATACAATTCATTAGTTCATTGAAAGCGGTTGATCTAAAGCACATGAAGCCAGGGAAGGCCAATTAATTTTGTTTCCCATACTGGGTCTCCTGACATGATCAGTATTTGTCCCTGGTCAGGGACACTGACCCTTGTGTCCCTAGAGCCCACAGCCAAAGGCCAAAGGCCCTATAATTACCACAATTCTGTGTGTGTGTGTGTGTGTGTGTGTGTGTGTGTGTGTGTGGGTGGGGGTGTGTGCGTGTGTGTGTACACCATTTAATTTGGGATTGTGTTCATAGATGAGGTGAATAAAATCCACAGAGACCTCTAGTCTCCTGTATCCATGGAGATGGTGACAGAGACCCAAAAAGTACCGCTTAGAAAGACCGCTGGGACACGGAGATGTTTTTAATGGGGACTAGGTCATATTGTTTCATCAATACGTCAGACCTTACAACAGCTTCAACCCCCCTGTTAACGCTTTTACGCTCATTTTATTTCATGGCTTATAACATTAACTGCCGCTCACACATTGTGTACTTGCTATTTTTGAACATAGGCCAAGCTGCCTAATTAGCAGGTACGGGTGAGGTGAGTTTGCAGGAAGGAGGGAGGTGATGTTTTCTTGGAGGAAAAGTGATTTAGATTGCTTGTCTCTAATCACTACCTGCCTTTATACTGGCGCACTTCCACCTTGCTGTTGGCTAGAGCAGAACTGTCATTCACTGGGCTACGACAATGTGGTGGAAAAAGTTCACATCTCATTATTCAATTCTGTAGTAATCCCATTATTATTCTAATCAAATAACTTGATTTCTTATATCATTATGTTTAATATTGCACGGTACTACTACAAATGTGGAAGCGGAGAAGGCTATGCCTTAGATAGAGGTCTGACCACTGCATACATCATATTAGCATATCAGGGCCTGCCTGGCACAAGCACAGCCTGACATTCTGCTTTGGACGACAGATAGCATCTACTTGAAGCTGGGATAAGCCTGTACCGAACTCGTAAACAGAACCATACATCATTTGTTACCTTAAAAGTGACCAATAGTTACAGGGAAGTTGACTAAAATTATGTTTCTATGGCTATAAACAGGGTTTTCTTTGGCTGGCCTTTGGTGACTTTGCAAATCCACACATTTTTGTTGAATTTTAATAAAATTATTTTGTATCACCTATAATAACATGCATTGTCTTACAGAGGACCTTACCTTACCTGATGAGCGGATTCTGTTTTAAAAGGCACTGTAATGTTTTTGTATCATCAAAATAAAAGTGACTGATAATGCAGGAGACATCATTTAACCTCTATGAGAGACTCATGATGACTTGCAATGCATGCTGTCTCGTTCAGCTGCCACTGGGCATGGCACTTAACCCCCGATGACCCCCCATTTCCCCCTCCATTCCCAGATCCACCCCAGTGTGAAAGTCCACCATCACAGCATGGCTTAGCATACATTATCCTGACTGGATGCTATGCACTGTTCTAGTCTGTCAGAAGTGAAGCTAATGGCAAAGGTAGATTAAATACTTGTCATACCTTCACTCCTCCATCTTCAATCTTCTCTCTGCACCGTACCTCCGCTCACCCCGACCCCCCCCCCCCCCCCCCCGG
>JAOEGT010000020.1:1468750-1481275 GCA_025447795.1 Speoplatyrhinus poulsoni
ACCATTATTTCCATTGCTCTGACCATAGTTATCTAGCCTCTCTCTTGATGATGTGACCAGTCCAGAGGAAAACACACAGCAGTCGGTGGTTACATTTTCAAGGGTCAGAAGATTTGCTTTGGGCCTCTTGAGCCTACTTCATGATGATATATCTTCAGTAGCTGCAGTGCATCTTTCACTTGCACTAGCCTTCAGAATACGCACTCCTCATACTCCACAATTCGTCAAGACGTCTGTATTTTTCCACCTGTGTGCCATTTCCTACAGCTTTAAAATGAAAATGGCCATCGTAAACAGGACGGAATAAGAAACTAAAAGGCCATAAAGTCTAAGTGAAAACAGTAATTTCACTGTTTGTTTTCAGCTGGAGTTTAATATTTTCCTTCATTTAATTTATCCATTTTCCTCCAAGCAATCTTTTTCCAACTTACTTAAAAACATTCTTGTGAAAAAATGTTCTGAAAAGGTGTCACAGCTATTTAGAGAACCCCCGGTGGGCCCGTCTGGTCCGGCAGACCAGTGGTAGCTGTCCTGAGCTCCAAGTCTAAACATGAAGCGGGAGGGAACTTCTGGTTCTTCACATGGTGAATCCCCCCCGCCCCCAACGCACCGCAAGGGAAAATAATCAACACCCCCACACTCCCGACTCTCTCCCGTCTTTCGCGCCACCCCTTCTGCCAAGGCACGCGAGGGTGTGTAAACGCCGATCCCGCACGGATCGGCGCACGCCGCCGAGACAGGAAACGAGAGCGATACCCCCCTCCTAACCTCTCCCATCTCAGCGTGCGTCTCATTCCCAGAGATGGCCACGGTGGGGTCAGCCGCGCTTAAGCAATAATAATACCACACGAGAGGGAGTGCGGCTGTGACCCAGTCGTAGGTACGAGGCCGTAGACCTCTCGTCCAATCAAATCACCTGGTCTGAACTAACTGTTGTATAATCTGCTATACACCCTACTAAGAGCGTTTACACTTTATGACAGCAGAGGGACAACAGGATCCCTGTTATATCTGTGTGCGCACTGTATAGCAACTGTACCCCCCCGCATAATCTTATAGATGTACATTTAAAAGTGCACAATGTTAAATGTATGACCTCAATCAATTTGAGCTTGCAAAACAGCCCGACAGCCTGTAGTCATGACCTCATACACGCAAAGACACACACTAACACGCGTGCGTGCGTGCGCACACACACACACACACACACACACACAGAGAGCATTCCACCTCTAAGCAGCAAAATCCAGTGTGACGGGGTCAGAGCAGCAAGGTAAACAACAAGAGACAGAGAGAGAGAGAGAGAGAGAGAGAGAGAGAGAGAGAGAGAGAGAGAGGAGGTACGTTTCTTCCTCCAGCCAAACCCACCGATGCAGGAGAACAGAGGGGCCTAGAGAGGAAGCAGAAGTGTGGAGTAGAGCAGGCTGGATGGAGGTGTTTCATAAGCCCCCTGTCTGCGTGGTTGCCAGGACACCGGCTGTCGTGGGTGGACGAGTGACAGGCCCGACTCAAGAGGCCGGCCCGTCAAGGAAACCAACTGTGAAGGAAGACCGGGCCACGGGGAAGACATTTATCATCCCACAGCAGACCTGTTCGCTCTCACTTAGTACGCTCGTGCTGTCCCGCTCCACTGTGGGAGCAGAAGAACAAGACGCCTTGAGAGGTGTAGCGAAGGTGTAGCAAAGGTGTAGCGAAGATGTAGCGAGCACAGTGAGACAGAGACAAGATATTCATGTGTAAAAAAAAAAAAGAAAAAAAGTCTGTGACAGTCAATCAAAGAGTGTTCCAGCCGCTTCAGTCCGCTGTGTCAGACTGTCACATTCGTTTATATCCAGCCCTCAAACAACACGCGTACCACCAAATCACTAAATTGCCATCTAATAACCAGACTCAGGCTCATTACGCACTGCAAATTGGCGCAGTCGAGATCAAATCTTACAGTGTGGCTGCTTCGGTGTATAGAGAGAGAGAGAGAAAAAACCTACTGTGTTCCATTATAAAAATAAATAAATAAATAAAAAGCTATCATTTTCACTGGGATGATTGCTGCTCAGAAAACGTAAAAGAAAAAGAAAAAAAAAACCTTGAGAGACGAGACTGGGGAACCAAGTTGAAGGGGGAAAGTAGGAACAGCAGTAGAATCACAAGGCAAATCAGCGCTTGGCTGTCTTAATGCTAGGCCTAGCATGCCATCTAGTGTTGACAGGTGGTAGTAAAGAACTAAGTGTATTGGGGATGGGCAAAGAAATATCGAGATACAATGACATACGAACACAGAGCCAGTCTAAATATCAAAATGATTTTGCTATTTTTATGTTGCTAATGCATAGAAAAATAGGTCAGCGTCCTAACCATGCCTATTGATTGTTTTATTTAGTTTAATCAAATCTATTCCAAAAATATATTTAGAGGCCAGTTTCTTTAGAGGCTAGAGACAATGTTAGAAAATAATTAGGACAAAAAAGGAGGTCACAGAGCGTTATGTAATCTATGTAATGGCAGAGCATACAAGTATATTGAGTTTATGGATTAGGACCTGCTTCAAAATAAAATGGTAAATGGACTGCATTTATACAGCGCTGTTTTGAACTTTCCCTGCCACTCAAAGCGCTGTACAGGATTGCCTCACATTCACCCATTCACACACACACATTCGTACACCGATGGTAATTGCTGCCGTTCAAGGCGTGACCAACCACCGGGAGCAGTTAGGGTCAGGTGTCTTGCTCAAGGACACCTCGGTCCACCTGGTTAGGAGATAGCCGGGATGGAACCAGAGACTTCTGGATCATATGTCGTCTCGCTCTACCCACTACGCCACTGTCGCTTATTCAGCATTTAAACTTACACTGCCTGGTCAAAAATTAAATCGCACATGAATTCGGCATGGCATTGTTTCAACAACCCGTCACAACATATTTCTCCATCCGTAGTGTATTGACGACGGGACAGGATCAAAATGGCCAGTAATAATTAACTTTCTTCTGAAATTAGTAAATTCTTGTTCTGAGAAATAAAAATGTTTGTTCTGAGAAATTACCAGTTCTTTCTTTCTGACCGTTTTGAGCCTTTAATCAAAGCCACAAATCTTGATGCTCCAGATACTCAAAGAACGCCATTAAATTGCTTCTTTAATCAGCACAATGGCTTTCAGATGTGCTAACATAATTGCAAATGGGTTTTCTAATTATCAATTTGACTTAAAAAAAAAATTGGCATCTGTATTTCCAGCTATAATAGTCACTTACAATATCTACTGTATTTCTCATCAATTTGATGTTATTTCAATGGGACAAAACCGCAAATAATTGAATGGTAGTGTATGTGTACAGTAGGTTGATCATATTAATATGACTGTGTTCAGATGCGGAGCATTCACTCCACTTTACAGTGCAGTCCAACCTCCCCTTCCCGCTCCTCACCCTTTGATGTGATAGCAGGCCCATCAGAAATGCCTTCTGAAGGCTACCTAATGAATACACAGCGCGGAGAGGACCCCAATTAGCGGGCCTGCGAGGAGGAGGAGGAGGAGGAGACGCCGCGCCGTGCCGCATAAACAAACTTATCTTGACAGGGTCGCCCGGCCGAAGCAGGAGAGATAGGCAGATAGTGGCGGGAGCCCGGGAGAAAATGAATTACCTTCCTGACACACGTCAAAGCCAATCGCTGCCGAGGATGCTGGCCGTTCCTTCTTCGCCGCTCCCGCGCCACAAAATCTCGCCGCCGCAGCCGTGTTTCATTTACCGGAGTTAGTATGCACATGGGCCTCGCGCAAGCCTCCAAATGTATTCATTTATTCAGAGCCCCTCCGAGAAATCACACTGCCTTGTTGTCCTTCCCCCCTCTCCCCCCCCCCTACAGTTGTACAGATGGAATTTGCGTGGGTAACATCGGTTTAGTGAGGCAGAAAATAAGTACACCCTAGCACAGCGGTTGGGGACTATATTACACCCCCTGCCCCACACCCACAACAAAATAAAAACGAGTGTCACCTTCAAAAACCTTGTTCTAAGTCTGTTTTTTTTTTTTTCTGGTTTTGTCGTCTCCCTGCAATACTGACACTCCACAGGCAGGTGCGAAGCTAAAAATGTAAGCTCCATACATTGTTGACAGTTGGTATTATAATACGCCGCGAGCGCAATTAAACAGGAGACCATGAATCAAAGCCCCGGCCGACGGCCGTTTCGTTACAATAAAGGTGAGCGCCGCTCATCACGGCAGGGCACCTCTGCCCTCATTTATCCACGTGCCGTTTAGCATTTTTGAAACCCACTAATTGCATTAATTAATCAGATGTAGTTCCAATATAAGCGAGTCGAAATCACAAAAATTGAATGAGATGAAACGGAGAGAAAAAAATGAAAGAAAAAATAGCCTATACATCAATATTTGGAAGCTCAAAAGCACATTCAATGAGAATAGCAGAAAGCTTCAACACTGCACTGGGCTTTTGAAAGAACTCAAAGCCTTCAAGGAGCCGAGTAGTTGTTTTAAGCATCAGCTAATGAAATTGATTTTCACAGAGCACATTAGATGTGCTTCACCTGCTGCCGCCACTGTACATGAAACCGCAGACACACCATCAAAACTTGTCAGTGTTTGTCTAACATGATGCACGGCTTTTTGATTGAACTGTAATCACTCTGAAAAGGAACGTCAGAGAACAAGATGGAGTGCCTTTGAAACATACCTCTCTGAGAACTGTGCTGCGGTATCCCCTATACAAACCTCTGACACCCTGTACCGGGGAAAAAGAAAAGTACACAGTGAGAAAGTACTGTACACGACCTCTCAAACTACCTCTAAAATACTGTGTATCTAAGCATTACAGTGAGCGTCGTTACAGTTTACCTCTTCTCTCAGTGTAGCCAGTAGCATCTGGTAGGTTGTGGAGGAGGGGGAGGCCTGGGTCCTCTGTTTTATGACCTCTGTGGGTACCCGGATCAGGCACGCCACCTATAGAAGAGAACAGAGGTGGAACCTGAAAGCCACGCAGCAACGCCTGATGAAAGGTTCAAACGCATACCATCAAATATTTGGGCCTAGAAAATGTTGATGTGCTGCGTACTGTAGTGTAGTACAGTTGTTTGACCTGTCAAAGTCCACAGCATACATGTGTCGAAAGCTGCATTGTGGCTGCTCTTTAAGGCGACCCAAAAGGAATACTATGTGAGCGCCTTATTAGTCTGCTCGCGCCGTTGTGTGAGCTAGGCTTAAAATAATCAAAAGTGTAGCGACGCCAATACCGCGCTAGTGAGTGAGGGCAGAACACACGGCCACGTAGGGCAAAGCTAATCTAGGTTGAAATTTACGTGTGCTGCGGGGCTAAGTAACCGGCCAGCACCGTGTTTATACACCTTTGGTGAAACACACCGGAACGTACATGCAACACAATGCAAGCCCCTCCTCACTCACCAGCTCCAGTCAACGGCTATTCAAGACGGACATGAATACATCGACGCCTTATAACTCCCATCGCCCATGCAAGCCAGGGCAGCCAGGCATCAGCTAGCCACGTGGCTTTCCATGCATCCCTCATTGGAGCGGAAATATCAGTGAATGGCAGCAATCTCATGGAGTGTCCTAGTAAGCTACATCTCCCCGGCCAAGTCTCTCTTTCCATCGAGATGCCAGTGTAGCAGTGCCACTATTGGCACTGCCACATCACAAGAGGCAGAATGCATAACGGAAGCACTAAAGACTCTTTTTATAAGCTTACGTACAAAGGCAACACTGGAATTGGTAAGAGAGTACCGGTATGCCAGCTGGTTAAACTGCTCTCTCTGTGTTACTGGGAAACTTGTAGTTTGCTCAGGTATCCCACGATAACCTTATAAACACTGAGTAATGTTGTCTAATGGATTGTGATTACACCTTTATGTGATAATAACACTATATAAGACAGCACTTTACCTTAGGGGCACCGTTTAACTTCTTGTTTAACTCAAATCTCTGACTCTCTTGTGATGAAGAAACTGATCAAGCTCATTCGCTGGTCATCAATACCTGCTTGTTCAAGAACAAAGGATCCCAAATGAGTGTCTGTGGAGAATATGCAACGGTTATGTATTCCAAGTGGATAGGACCATTTAGCTACTCTAAGGCAACCGTGGCTCAACAGTACCACCAAGTGGCCCAAATTGCTACTGCATCCCCCAGAGCTGATAACTAAACTGGCAGGATCCATTTCAGAGATCTCATTTGCCCGCGCTTTGGCCGAGTTACCATTTATGATATATTGTACACCATGTTTTTCCCAACGTAATTCTCCAAAGGACCGGAATAGGGGGGCTAAATAGAAAGAAAGTGGCTATGACAAGTAATTACGGATGTAATTGGATGGGGCGCCTGGAGTTTAAACCACCTCCTCTCCGCTGCTACCACAGAAGAGAGGGCAGAATGAGCCGGAGATTATACCAAATAAATTAGGGACATTGTTTATTTGGGAGTAATTTGTGCGCCCAGGGGTTGGGGGAAGAACGACGCTTGGCGGACGGAATATAAAGCGAATGGCCTCTCAGGTCTTCACAGAGCGCTGAATCCAATGGTGAATGGCTTAAGACTGGTGATGAGTTAAAAAGGTAGCGGGGAGGAAATATGTATTAGGAGGAGGCATTTTTATGGACATTTGTGTCCAGGGGAACATTTTAACTGAACTATTGTAAAAAGGAGGAGGAGGGTTGCCAGAAGAGCAGATGGAGATGATCCTAATTACAGGACAGTCAGGCCTACCTCGTGTTTCCACCGGTAGGTGGGCAGGTAGGCAGTCTTGCCCAACGCTCATAACATCCCTACTGTCGATCTGGCTTATAAAGACATTAGAAACTTGTTGACGTCCTTCACTTTTTCCACATACTGCCGTGCATCTTTATTTCTCACCCATTTCGAGTTCATTCGGAGGCTGCCTGGCTGCGATTAGAGCCCATGCGAATACCTGGTCACGGTTAAACTCCAAACAACAGGCCGACCAACGGTTCCAATCTCCACCAGCACGGGCAACACAACACAACAAGGCAAGGAACCAGCGCTCAATCACGGAGACACCACAGCATGCAATTGGAAATGAACAGAGACCTGGCACAGCCAGCAAATCACCGTTACCTCCCTCTGTCCTCCGCTCCGTTTCCCGGCCATGGCCGCTAAACCGCAGCAGCTAGTCGGCCAGCCAGGCCAGAATTACCATTAGGCACCACACAGAGACAACAGGATAACACACAATTATCAAGAACAATGGCTGTGGGCCAGTCTCCAGGCAGACACACAAATACTTGACTAATTGGGTTTTATTTGGCACTGACAGTTACTGGCATCGAATAACAAGACAGAAGATCTGCCGCGACGCGTTTACAACACAAGCGCTCGGATTGTGCATATGGAGAAATCCCAGGCAGGAGAGAACGTACCCGTTTTCGCACAAACCTGAGAAACGTCTTCTCTACACATATTCTGTCGTTATTGAACAACTATGAACTCGGCAAATCTTCTTCAAACCATGAAATAGCAGAGAACGACAGGACATGGACGGAAGGAAGGAAGGAAGGAAGGAAGGAAGGTATGAGGGACTGTGAGAGAGACAGTTTTAAAGCGAGGAGGACCAATAAATCATAAAGCGTGGCGCTGTACAGAGACAAGCGCGTGGATTATTTCTCAGTGCCAAGTTAAGCGGCTGCCAGTTTCAGCCGCCCAGCGCACCACCCTACCCAAACCCCACCCCCCACCCCCCCACGTCATGTCAAACTGTATTTTCCAGTACATCCACCCACAGACGGGTGGCGGCGGGCGAGGTAGAGGCTGGAGATGCGAGCGCGGCCCGCCGCCTGGCCTTGACAAATGAGCTTTCAGGGCAGACGTCGGGCAAACGGGAATGAAGATAAATCTGATCTAATGGCTGGATAACAGCCTGCTAGAGCCTGACAGATGCCATCAGCGCACACATTCTTTATGAGAGCGTCCCACAGCCGCAGTCGCACAAACACTGAGACACAAACACCCCCCCACCCCGCTCTGCTGAGGGGGATCTCTTATCTCGCCTGGTTATCTGGTTCCTTCTCCCTGCTATTTTGTGATTCCCCCCCCCCCCCGTGTTTTCGTCTCAACACAGACACCTTGAGTTCTTTTCCAGGTGTTACCACAAGCTCTGCTAGCAATGACATCTCTAGATAACCCTCTTGAAGATTACAGATACCATTCGAGATGACACTGGTAACTTTGAACGTACAGTATCAGGCTTGGCCTAATTCAGATGATTCAAATTAACAGATTGTTATCCATCTCCACAGACGCCTGACAACGACCCATTCATTTGGATCAGGTGTGTTGGAGCAGGGAGACGTCTACAAATGTGCAGGGCAGTGGTACTCCAGGACCAGGACTGAGAAATGTAGCAAGATGTCTCTTGTAAGGCTAAAACAAATTTACTTAGACGTTATTGACATGTTCCATATACAACGTATTAGTGTTATCGGGCGTATTTTATTTGCCTACCTATCCATTATGTTGTCTCAGACATCTGCTAGAAAGAGTGCTTTTTAATTCCTGCCCTGCATGTTTTAGACGTCTCCCTGCTCCAACACACCTGATTCAAATGAATGGGTCGTTATCAATCGCGGCAGAATCCTGATAGCAACCCATTCATTTGAATCATACGTGTTGGATCAGGGAGACGTCTAAAACACGCAGGGCAGGAATTGAATAGCACTGTAGCAGCTAGACTAGAAAGCATGTGTAGCCATTTAAGATGTTAAAATAGGGGTTTAAACTTTCTCTGCCATCACACAATGTGTGCACAATGAACCCTACAAGCCCCAGTGGTATAATCATAACAGTCCACATTTCATATGTCTATGCCAAGCCAGCCCGTCACATCTGCGAAAGGAGGCTCGCTTGTGGATCAGCAGGGCTTTCAACCTCGGGACGGCTTCTGTTCTAAAGGTTGCGAAACGGGCACACTTGGCGAAATGCAACTGGATGGACACTCCCTAGGGACAGGCCGATGATGACCAAACGACACCATGGCTACGCAGAACTCAAAACGTCCTGTGATCAAGGTGTACCTGGCAACCAGCTGCTCCCGGCAGAAAGGGGAAACAATCTGATGTCGCCGGAGCAGGCCGTAACAAATAATGCAGGGAGAGAAACAAAACACAATGCTAATGAAAAGCTGGTGTTTTCTTTCGTTTTGACAATGCGTTCGTGATTTGCATTCACGCGGTGCAGCGAGGAACGGAGCCGCGAGATGTTCATTGCGTGTACGTGCACTGCATAGTATGTAACCTATACTGTATTATGCTTCTGTGAACATATGCATTGCAACCTGTAAATTAGTATTAAGTTAGTCCAGATTATTTCTCAAAAGGGGACTCATGAAAGAGCTGTTGGCTACAACAGAAGCAGCGCACTGTCATTTGGTGCACTTGAGTTAGCTGCTAGTGATGCCTGTGCTGGTCAGGAAACTGCCTCACCGCAGGCCCATGAGTTAGAACTTTAAAAGCAGTGCTGATCGCATGTAGCCTATTATAGCTGACACAAGAAGAAGATATCAAACAAAGATGTTGGTTCTCTATGCACTTGCTTGCTTTATGCTCAAATAAAAGGAGAATAAAAGGTTTTCAGTAAAGAGAAGAGACAGTGAATGCTATGTTAGAGTGATTGCATCACGCTGTGTATCTCAGGGCAGTCCCCGGATAGACCTTTTATGGCTGAGCCAGAAGATTACTCGCTTTGAACTAGCCGCTATCACGATCCACAGCGCATTAGAACACCGCTCCTGCTCTGCCATTCTGAAGACCTCTCTCTTTGGTGTGTTCAAATCTCTGTGACAATGGGGAGAAGGGTTAAAAGGCAGCCTCGACCTCAGAATGACCCCCAAAAACTGGAGAAACGGAACCAAAGATGAACAAAGAACAGAAAAAGAACTAAGACGAAAAAAGCGCAGAAGCAAAGTTAGAACAGTAATATTAAAATAAATCAGTCTAATAAGTGTACTGATTAATCTACAGTTATGATTGGTGATTTTTGGGGAGAAGAAAAAAATGCTCTTTAAAAACAGACACAATTAACAATATAGAACAGACATTATTCAATGAACGTTATTTAATGATATAAATAGACCAGACCTTGTTAGAGACATTATACTCTAGTGTAAGTCTATGAGCCCTGCCATACTAATACAAACTAAAACACAAATAATGTGTACTAGTGATATGAAGTATGATACACTGAAGCACTCAAAAATTGCAAACAACTGCAAAGGCCAAAATCTCCCATGTCATAAACATGTAAAACCTGAGGAAATTGCATCTATCCAAAAATCCATGAATACTGAAAACCTGGTATTTTGTAGCAAGCAGGGGAGTTATAGCAGGGGTGCATCCCTTTTCAATCTCTCCCTCCCTACCACCTTTCATGCCAGTATGAACACCCACAGCCGCTGAAGGGCTCAGATTCCTTGGCTCCCTGCGAGCGACTGGGAGAGGCCAGGCCGAGGAAATTGTGCCACTCCTCGAGCGCTTCCAGCCACAGTTCCCCAGATTAAATTGGCCGAGTCTTGGGGTTTTGAGCTGGGAAAGCAGCTAAGTCAATAGGCCATAATGAGATATTGTTTACCCAGCTGGTTGAGGGAAATGCTGTGACGGAACTGAGGAAGACCCCCAAAGTCACCCAGTTGGACTCCAGGGGCCTAGAGCCAAAACCTCAATCGAACGCTTGATCCTCTGTTTCCACTTTGCAAATTTATACAGAAGTTATATTAGCAACTGTATTCAGAGCTCTCCTTCAGCATGAGACTGGAAACTGAGACAAAGGGCTTTCAGCAGAGTGAAAGTAAAAAGTGAAACATGTTATATAGTGTGTTCATTATAAAGTTTAGGAGTAGTAGGAATGCGACGATAATTACTATATCGACTTATGTGCAACATATGGGCACGATGTCAAGAAACCTCTTCAGACGACAATAATGTGGCCTGTTGTATTTACATGCGTGTTGCTGACATGAGAACGTCAGCCATGTTGTGCTGCTTCTGTGCTCCAGCGCTCCACACACACACACACATACACACACACACACAGAGCAGACAGGGAAAGAGGTGTTCCTAGAAGGTTTAATGTTATTTTTCCAGACAACTGCATGATTCCAGCCAACTACGTTTGGAAGAATAAATGCGACTGAATTGAGGTCACATAACAGCAGCGGGGAATGACATTTTTTACATGACAATAATACAGTTTATCGCAATTAATCCTGGGGCAACATATCGCCCAACAAAAATAGATATCGTAAGCCTATCACAAGCCTAGCTAGTAGTATGGAAGTTGAAAGATAAATAAAATTCAAAACAAAAGTACATAATATACACTGGCAGCAATGTGTGTGCGTGTGTGTGCGTGTGTGTGTGTGCGTGTGTGTGTGTGTGTGTGTGTGTGTGTGTGTGTGTGCTTACTATTTCTCCCAGGGAGGCTGCCAGCATGTGAGTGACAGGTGCCACATGTGGCCCTGCCAGTGCTCCGCCAGCTCCAAACAGGGCCTTGGTGCATTCATAGGAGACGAAGAAAGCAGCAGCTGAAACCAAGCAGAACCATAGCCGTTTAAGGCCCATTAGTCAACCTGCATGCAGCAATTAATATCCCTCACCAACACTGACAGGGGGGCTCAGAGGTGGGTGTGTGTGCCTCATACAGTAAAATGAAAAGCTGACAAAGTTGCATGAATCTGAGAGAGAGAGAGAGAGAGAGAGAGAGAGCGCATGTATTACCTTAAAACACACGTTTTTAAAATAAAAACATGCAGAGCAACTCTGTTTTCATGGGCCAACTATTGTTCATCTGAAGGCTAAATTAATCTCAAAAGACAACGTTACATGGATTATTGTTTTCAATAAGTCCTGTTAAATGGACGCTGCCTTGTAAAAGTGTAAACATTAAAAATGCCAGTGCTGGCGGCTAAGGAACAGTCAACAAATTACTGAGAATAATAATGAACAGCAATGAACAAATGACTAAGAACCGGTTCAGGGACCGTTTACGAACCGGAACCGTTTTAAGCATTGAATTGGAACCGGAATCGAAAAAAACCCAAACAATACCCAACCCTAGATATAATGCACAGTCTACGTTGCTTCCATCCTACACACGCTACATCACACACTACATGACAACCTGCCGCTTCCAGCTCACATGCACCCCAACAGCAGCTCCTTTGCGTTGTATTCTACATCCAGCGTGTATAGTGTTGATCAGAGCTGTTCTGTTGAGAGGAAGAGCGCCCAGGGGATATTTGATGTGGGAGGAGCTATATTTAAAGCATGTAGAACATAGAACATTTAGAGGGTGCTGTTACGACCCCCACTCCTATCTGTAGGATGTGTGTGTCATAGTATGTGTTTCTTGTGTATATGTAGGTGTTCCTGTCTCCACTCTCAAGTGACGTCACGTTGGAGTGCGCGCCCCGACGGTGATGTCCGGAGACTGGCGCGGCTGTGTCTGATTGGGCCCAATCAGATACTGTCGTTGTGTATAAATTGTGTTGTA
>JAOEGT010000020.1:1502801-1514070 GCA_025447795.1 Speoplatyrhinus poulsoni
TTGGGGTCCCCTGCTGGAGCTGCTGCCCCCGCGACCCGACTCTGGATAAGCGGATGAAGATGGATGGATGGATGGGTTGGGCTTTTCTCTTCTGATTGATGTGTTTATTTGGAGAATTTTATTTTCGGTTGGGGTTTTAACCCGATTTCAATTGGAATAATAGGGTCCATGTAAATGCAGCTACTGATTATGAAACTGTACCTTTCTTTTGCGCTTACACACAATATGTTAGAGTTGGAATTTGCTTCCTATGCAGGCAAATGCATTGGACTCATCCTATTACATCAAGCATCTTCATCTGTAGAATATTGAACATCTTTAGAACCATTTACATACAGTGAAGCCCTTGAGCCATTTGTGTTGTTCCATAAAATTACATTCAGCTCTTGCGTTAATTTTTGAGGGTCAGTGTGGTTGATTTTTCTAAAATCCAGTTTAAAAAAAGTAATATTTAAATTGTAATGTCACATTGTGTCATTTGTAAGGCTATAATTGACAGGAACACTGGAATTTGAATGGAATTTCATGGTATTTTCTTTTAATTGTCTTGGTGTTGTGTTTTTTTGTCTTCCATCCATACTACCCCAACTTTCCACCATCACCCCTTTTTACTGCTTCATGTTGTCATATTCCTGTCCACCCGTACCTTCCCCTCCCTGAACAGCAAGCGGGCTGTGACCATGTGTTAAACTCTAAAGCCAGGCGAGACAAGTGTGGTGTATGTGGTGGGGACAACTCGTCCTGCAAAACGGTGGCAGGCACCTTCAACGTTGTCCGCTATGGTACGTTTCCCTCTTAGGTCTTTGGTACAGACCACACTGAATGAGGTGGAACCTCTGTAACAGTTAGCAAGGCCAGTCAGCTTTATTTATATAGCACATCTCATACTGAGTGGCAATTCAAAGTGCTTTACAAATTAAATGGAGGAAAAAACAAATGATTAGGATAAGAAATTAAATAGAAAAAGATGAATATCTTGTTAATGGGGTTTGCAGGCTACAATGAAGTGGTGCGAGTACCCAGTGGTGCTACAAACATAGATGTCCGTCAACACAGCTACTCAGGGAAACCAGATGATGACAACTACCTCGGTAAGATGCAGTCACATTCATTATTATAAAATATGTCATGTTTGTCGTCTTTTTTGCTTAAGAAGAAAATATATGTGTGTGTTCGACCGGAGATGGTAACATTTACTGTGAAGTGTAGACGTCATGTGGACCTTGTGAGTTGGCTCATACATGCTAACCGATTAATGAGCCAGAACCTAGACAGCCCTGGGTACTATTCCACAGAGGTCAGATGATTTGAGGAGTGTCTGTGTGTGTCTGTGAGCATATGAGTGTATATGTGTGTGCGTGTGTATTGTATGATTCTATGTACGAACGGATATACAGAAGACAGGTGTGTGTTTCAGGGGTGTCGGCGTATATGTAATTTAGAATACATTCAACAAATACATGATCGGTGACTCCCTTTTCTCTGGGAGGTACTGTATGTCATAAAAGTGTGTTTGTGTATGTGTGTGTGGCTTTTTACTTTGTGGCTACTATATTATATGCGTGTATGTGTCCTGCCTTTAAGCATTTGTAGTGGGCCGTCGTTGACCCCCCCAAGGCATTTGTCATGCTCCCCACTGTGTTTCTGTGTGTGTGTGTGTGTGTGTGTGTGTGTGTGTGTGTGTGTTTCAACGCGTGGGTTTGAGTCAGGGGCCCAGCATAGGGGCAAAGGTGTTCAGGCTTGCAGGGATGAGCACCGGCCTCTGTGGCTACATTACTGTAATGTGTGAAATGTCCAGGAAGACGATGGTAGGAAATTAGTTCTGTAATCGCCTGACAGAACAGGAGGCCCCTGGATGTGACTTCTTAGGGAATGAAGGAGTGTATTATCTCAATTATGATGATATAACATAAAACATGAGCTATTGTCCTGCCGTGTTACCATGCATAAGCACATTAGGCTGTTGTTTCCTTACTAAGGGTGTCAAACATGTTCAATGTGTTGTTAGTTGGGCTATTGTTATCTTACACATACATTCATCATTTGCATTTAGTTTGATGTGTTCTGTTTAAGAATAAGCAATTGGCTCAGTCTGTGATATTATTTTGATTATTGTGACCCTGGGTAGAGTTTTATAAACCACATGCAGTAGTTATTTCTGTAAATTATTGAGTAACATGCAGGGAAAGTGATTGCCATGGTAAAGTGTCTAGTATTGTCTGGTATCTATTTACCAAAAAGCAAAGTATTACCTGTTAACTCCTTATTTTTGTCTGTTTAATATACAATAAATGGTTTGTAGTTTAAAATGTTTCCTGTGTGACTTCAACATGATGGGTCATTCTTTCATCTTTTCAGCTGTCTCTAATGGTCGTGGAGAGTTCCTGCTAAATGGAGAGTTTGTCGTTAGCATGTTCAAAAGGGAAATCAAATTGGGAAACACGGCTATTGAATACAGTGGCTCCGACCATGTTGTTGAGAGGATCAACTGCACTGACCGCCTTGAGGAGGAGATAATTATCCAGGTAGGTGTGTCAGTGTTGCAAAGTATTTGTTTTAAAACAGTGCCGCACATTCAGTGGTTGTCTACGTAGCAGTCACAGAAAAAATGTTTTTTATTGTACTTTTTAGTTTAACCCAGAGCCATGGAAATAACAGAGTTACGCCAACGGAAGTTGACATTTTCAACGGTCATGGAGAGGCAAAACCTATGGAAAAATAATTCCAGGAAGTGCTTGGTGGGCAATTTGAATATACTCTATATATAGAGAGATATATCTTCATTTTTTGGTAATTAGTAGTCAATAAATGCACAGATTTACATTTAAAATAGAGTTTATAGTGTACTTTTTTATTTAGGCTAACTTCCGGGAATTATTTTGAGGCTCCGTTGCTGTGAAAAAACGGTCCATTGGAGTGAACGAAGAATACACAACTCTATTTACATTGCTCTGGTTTAACCTATGTTTTTTATAGCGTGTATAGCTAAAAACGTTAATATCTCAGATCTCTGTGCACGCACATCCTGCTTTTACAACTGCTGTCGTATGTGACCTGTAACAAACCCGTAACTATTTCAATTAACTTAGTCCAAGGCTTTAAGACACCTTATTACACTTATAACAACCACATATTAGTGTAATGCAATGCTTTCCCCAGGTGCTGTCAGTGGGAAACCTTTACAACCCAGATGTACGGTATTCCTTTAACATCCCTATAGAGGACAAGCCCCAGCAGTTCCTCTGGGATGCCTACGGGCCCTGGCAGGAGTGCAGCCGTCTGTGCCAAGGTAATGGGTGCACAAAACATTGGCAGACATGGGTTCCTGGGGGGGGGTGGCAAATGATATACTGCATTGAGGAGGGAGGAGGAGTTGGAGGGGTCGGGTAGTGCAAGTTAAAAGCCACGGTGGGAAAAGGTGAGCCAGCGGTGTTGGATTAAATGACCACGACTTTACAGGGCCATGCTAGAGACTGGGTTTGGACCAGGGTGCATTCATACACACATTCAATCACTTTGTCGTGACTGAACACCTGGTTGTAAATACGGGTGTGGAGGGGGATTGCAGGCCAACTGGGTAGGCCTGTTATGTGTTATGGCTAGACTGAGCATCCACAAGACTCACTGTGGCTTAGAATCTCTTTATATATCCTTTGACACCAGCATTCTTAGAAAAAGGCAAGGAACTTGTCAGGGATTCCTGTACGGAGGTAGCAACAGCTGTAAAGTTGTAATGTCCTCAACGCCTCCTTATTTTCTGATTTATGTATAAACTTTTCTGCTGGAGACTTGGCTTATAGTGCTGGACTGTAAAACCTGAGAACATGAGGTACTAGAGAATCTATTCCCAGGAACACAAAATGTGAGCAAAGAATAAATTCTCCACTGTACACAAGGTGTGCTCCAGAGATGTCAACTAAGAGTTGAGCCGAATCACACACACATCTCTGCTGGTAATAATCCTCATCATTTCAGGTGTTAAACTTGAGATAGTAATTGTCTTGAGAAGGTGGTGTGTTTATTCACACAGCCAAACACAGGATACAATATATCATAGGCTAGGCAGTAAGCTGGTAGTTGTTGCTAGACTTGAATTTCAAGATGAACTCATGAAACATTAGAGTGCAAAGTCTTCTGTTGAATTGTTTTCCTCAACCTTCTCAATTCATCATCCCCTAAAATGTTAAATGGAAAGATGCTTCTCCTTAAAATATAGAAGAAGTTGACATCATGTGGCAAATGTCAATTCCTGATAATTCATTTCTGACATTTTTTAGGGACATTCATTCATCTTTGTAATTTCCTGCTTAGCTACTGTAATTATCCTATACGCACAGGCAGCACATTACATCATCTTAGAACTACAAATGCAAATCACTTTCATCAATGGGCAGTAGGCTGAAACCTCTATCGGAAAAAAACATTTGTATTATTGTTTCACAGATTGATAATTATTATGAGCAATATTTGAAATGACTGACGTGTCCCCAAAAAAGTGCTTAAAGTAGTGTACCTACTGTACTGTGCTCACATTACTATAACGTTACACATCAAGTTGTTGCTTTGGGTAAAAGCGTGTTCTTCTGTAAATTACAGTATGTAATTGTAAATTCTGCCAAAGAAATGGAGGAGAATGTGTTGACACCATGTTCAAGTCTGCTGGTGTCTTGACAGGAGAGCGTAAGAGGAAGATCCTGTGTAGCAGACAGTCAGACATGGTGGTTGTGTCAGACCAGAGGTGCCACAGCATATCCAGGCCACATGTCATCACCGAACCCTGCAACACAGACTGTGAACTAAGGTTGGCTATGTTATTATGAAGCGGCGTACTTGTTTTTGGGGTTTGTGGGGCGCAACGCTTGTATCACACTGTGTGTTGGTGTGATGTCAGTGTACGAGTTAACAGTTACGTCCTTGTGCCTTTGATATTCCACTTCATCTTGTGTTCATTTTACATTTTTGGGTTACTCTGCCCTTGACGTAACCTTTGCTCAATTGATACATCTGACAGTTTATTTCTAAAGCCGCCTGAAAAACCCATCCCTTGCTTTGAGTCATTTTGGCTGGGCTGTTTGGGCATGTAGAGTACAGGTCCCATTTGGTTAATGAATTCCCTCTTCTACAGTGTATCCTTAAATGTATGTTAGTTCAGAGACAATATTGGAAGCTACTGTACAGTACATGCACATATTTGCTAGCTACATGTTTAGCAACTCATGCCCACTTATTACTAAACCATGCCCGCGGATTAGTGCATTTTGTACACACATTAGTTAACTTTGCCGAATCCTGTGCACAGTATTGTTCTTGTCTGAGTGACAATGGTAGGCAGGCGGCTACAAAAAACCTGTGTGGGTTTCTAGGGGCTTTAAACGGTTCCGGTTTCAACCTGTGCCCTATCCAATTACCCTCCACCATGGCCCAGGTGGCATGAGGTCCGAACGGGAGAGTGTACAGCCCAGTGCGGCCTGGGATACCGTAGCCTGGAGATCTACTGCGCCAAGATCAGCCACACAGATAGCAAGGCCCACAAGGTGGATGACCGCTACTGCAACAACCAGCGCAAACCTGATGACAGGGAGAGTTGCCGTGGAGACTGTAACCCAGGTGTTTGGGAGTACTCGTCCTGGTCTGAGGTGAGGCTTGTGCTTATGTATATGGGTGCATTTACATATAGAGTATATACTGTACATACACACTTGTGTACTTGTATACGCTTGTTTACAGTGCTCCAAGAGCTGCGGAGGGGGAAGTCGTCGTCGAGGGGCTGCGTGTGGCGATGACGGCAAGTGTAGTCCGAGAGACAAGCTGACCGTCCAACCCTGCAATGACTTCCAGTGTCCACAGTGGAAGACTGGTGAATGGTCTGAGGTCAGTCTGACGTGGTGACGTGGTGGGGTTGTATTGTTCAGTGCAGATGTAGGACTGTTATAGTAGTATGCGTTAACAAGACTCGGCAATGGTTGAACAATGTAAGTAGATGAGATAAGTCATTGCTTGTCTTTTCCCCAACCTGGTAATATTATATTCACTTGATCATACTGTTAAAACTGTTCTGTGGTGTGCATACCTTGGGTTACACAGTATATGAGTATATAAAGGTAAAGAGGATCCTAGCCGAATATCAGCAGTGACCTGGGTGAATTGGGAAAGTCCAGTGTTGCTCATATACTGTATGTTAGTTAGTATTTTGTAGTACTTCTAGGAAACTAGTGCTTCCAATCCATGGTACAGCTTACACTTTGCGGACAGAGGGGCTTGCCAGCTTTGGGTTGAATTCCAGGAATATCTCAGATCTCCATGTGGAGCTGCTGAGTACAGAAACCCGCACTGTATTGTATACATTTACACTGTGCTTACACACATAAACAAACACTCTGTGTGAGTGTTTTCCTTTCATGTTTTCAAATCTGTCTCTCACTTTACAATATGAGCTGTCGGTCTTCTGCAGTGAACTTCAGTGCAAGCCACTTCAAACTGACTGACAGCCAGTTGGACTATACACTATACTGTACTCTTAGGGTGCTTTCACACCTATGGTTCGCTTGTGTTGTTCCGGATCAGGGTCTGAATCGATACGCACATCCCTGGGTTTGTTTCGTGTTCACACAGCAACATTTAAAGCAGTACAGCACTTGTAAATAGGGCCCTAACACCCTATTTACAGGGGGGGGGAGATCGCTCCACATTCCTCTTCAGCTGCTCCAAACGGGCCAGATGTGAAAGCGTCCTAATTAACACTGCTTGTGACCTTGAGCATTTCTGCGTTGCAGTGTCCGGTGACTTGTGGAAAGGGTTACAAGCACCGGCAAGCATGGTGTCAGTTCGGAGAGGACCGCCTGGACGACCGCTTCTGTGACTCGTCCAAACCCGAGTCGGTGCAGACGTGCCAGGAACAGGAGTGTGCGTCCTGGCAAGTTGGCCCCTGGGGACAGGTGAGAAATAACCCCCCCTTCCCCCACGTGATTTAAAGGTGGAGTCAGCGATGCTGGGGAAAGATTGTTTATGTTTGAATCCTCTCAATGAGTATCTCCCACACTGGACATGCATTGCCAAGGCTGGGTTAATGTTGTGTGGTGTGGCCTGCTGTGCGGACTGTGTAGAAACACCTGCTTATTCTTTCACACGGAACGTACAGCTGAGCGGACTGTGAGGAGATGGCTGAATTAGACCAAAAACGTGTATGAGCTGCTGACTCCACCTTTAACTGTACTGTTGTTGCTCAGCCACGAAGGCTACAGTAGGTTAGCCTGTTTTATTGCAGGTTATCTAGACCAGGTGTTCTCAAACTTTTTACCTCACAACCCCCCAAAATAACAGGGCCAGAGACTCACGACGACCCCCGCTAATTGGTAGAAGAATAACAGCCATATTATTATTTGATAGCATTTTAATATATAGGCTAGTAGCAGAATACATCCAAGTAAACTGCACTACTAACAATTATGGCTAAACTATGCCATTTTAATCATTTCAAAATGTTATTTAATTTCTGAAAATAATCTTGTGACCCCCTCCTCTGTGTCTCGCGACCCACCAGGAGGTCGTGACCCCCAGATTGAGAACCACTGATCTAGACTAGCAGACACTTGATCCAATCCCTATTTGTTCCCAATTGTCCCCATGTACACATTAGCCGCCTTTAATGGCATGCTGCAAACTACCGTACACATTACAGACATTGATCTACTGCATGGAGATGGGGAGAGCTATATTTTACTGTATACAAAGCTACACTTGTGGTCTCTCACATGGCATGAGAGGTGTTAATGTTTAGCACGGTCATGCGTTTGCACAGTGCGTTTATATCAGCAATGGTATCATCAAAGGAAAAGCTAACATTAAGGTTATATTCGAAGCCACCTAATGAAGCGTGTAGGGACGGTGGCTGAAGGTTGACCTTGTTTTACCAGAGTCCAGCGATGCAGAATAGACCGTGAGCTAGTGTGCCAAGACAGTACTGACTTGGCTACAGTGGCTAACTCATGCATTATGATCATCTGCTTGGCATGCCTCTGGGGCTGGCCAGTAAGTGGAGAGGAGATATAGTTATCGTTCTATCTATTTCTGCCTTATCTCTTTTTCTTCTTTTGTCGTCCCCTTTATCCTCATTCTACCTCATGCCCCTCCCCCCTGCCCCACCCATCGCTCTGTCTCCGCCCCTGCATCCAGTGCTCTGCCTTGTGTGGGCCCGGCTACCACATGCGAGCAGTGAAGTGTGTGGTTGGCTCTCACGGCGCCGTCATGGACGACGCTGAATGTAACGCCGCCACGCGGCCGACCGACACGCAGGTAAGAGGGTTGGAAGGTGTGTGTGTGTGTGTGGGGGGGAGCTATCTTCCTATATCTCCCCGAAAACGTGGTGGTTACACATTTTTACTTTCCGCTTCTTTTCGTTTCTTTTCTTTTTTTTAAAGCAAAACATCTTGAAAGCATCCCGCGGGACTCTAGCGAGAGCATTTTTCAAACCCTGCCCCCAATTTAAGAAGCAGTACTCACCCATTATCTTTCTCTGACCTTCCACAGCTGCTCTCTACCTCTCTCTCTCTCTCTCTCTCTCTCTCTCTCACTCAGTCGGGGGTGCTGTGGTTAGTGCCACAAAGTTACACAAAGTTACTCCTACAGTTAGAAGGTGGGAGGTATCTATGTTTACAGCCACAGAGATACACACACGCACCTACACACACACACACACTCACACACACACACACACACACACACACAAGCACAAATCCAGCTGGCCTCAATAACGGTGTGGTGCAGCGATAGAAGAGATACAGTGTTGGTGGTGGAGAAAGAGAGTCACTGCTCCCTCCCCTCCATGCCCTCATGGAAGCCCCAAGTCTGCGGGAGCTTCAGTGGTGGTGATGACACCTCTGGCAGTGGGTTAAGCTGAGTTGGCACTCGTCTCAGCCTCCTCCGTTCATTAGCACTACGTCGCATAAGCAGCTCTGTGCTGAACGTCTGATACTGTACATAGGCGCATGTAAGCTCGACAGCGCTTTCCGTAATTCAGTAGCAAGTAGATTTTCATTGGCTGTTAGCATTGTGACTCATGTGCGACGGTAGTGCAGTAGCCTAGTTTATTTACTAAATTCAGGTGTTACCTTTATTTTAAGCAACAGTAGCCACATAGCCAGCAAGGTTGGTAAGTTTCGACTTTGTCATTGAGTTACATAGTTGGTTGATGTGTATGTCAATCAAAATACCTTTCCTGTCAAGTAGGCGGATCCTGACGCAGTTAGACAACGCTGTGTCCCAGACTTTACATAAGTAAAGGCTGGCTCTGCGAGACTAAGTTGGCACTGACTGCTTAGGTGGAAGTACTGTATTGTAGCAGTTAGGGGAATAAGGCATCTATGGAGAATGGATTTATACTATCCTACGGCAGAGTAAGCCCCGTATAATTCAATTTTCCAGCTGTCATTTTGAACAGACCTTTCTCACTTCCTGTCAAATATTTTGTTTTGGTTGGTTTGAATTTATTTTTAACATAACCTACTTCATTGGTTATATGACAGGAATGATGTCACACATGGGATAAAATCTGAGGAAATTTGGCAAAATGACAACATAACTGACCACACGGGTACAAAAAGAGAAATAACTAAATTACTAGAAGGGCACTGAAAACCTTTCTCTACTTTATAGTGTTTTATACCCTGCTAAAAATCCCAGCATTGCTGGTCACCAGCATAAGGTATCCCATGCTGTTTCCTGATGTACCAGCATTCCATGCTGGTTGCTAGTGTGCTGGTATACCAGCTAGACCAGCACTACCCCAGCATTAACCAGTATGACCCAGCCTGGACCAGCACTACCCCAGCATTAACCAGTATGAACCAGCCTGGACCAGCACTACCCCAGCATTAACCAGTATGACCCAGCCTGGACCAGCACTACCCCAGCATTAACCAGTATGACCCAGCCTGGACCAGCACTACCCCAGCACTAACCAGTATGAACCAGCCTGGACCAGCACTACCCCAGCATTAATCAGTATGACCCAGCCTGGACCAGCACTACCCCAGCACTAACCAGTATGAACCAGCCTGGACCGGCACTACACCAGCACTAACCAGTATGAACCAGCCTGGACCGGCATGGACTTCATGCTGGTTTATGCTGGTGTGGAAGATGGTGTGTCTCTGTGTTGTTGTGTGTCTGTTGTGTGCTAGTAATGTTTTTGTTGGGTTGTGTGTGTGTGTGTGTATGTGTGTGTTGTGTATTGGTACCTGCACTGTTCTTGGTGAGACAGTGTGTCTGCAGACAGTGTGTGTGTGTGTGCGTGTGCGTGTGCGTGTGCAGGAAGGGAATGATTCTTACTATACAGCAGGGAGATGGACACACAAGGCAGCATGCGTACGTGCATGCGTGCGTGTGCGTGCGCACGTTTACGGGTCTTGTTAGCGCAGCCGTGCCCCTCAATCTTCGTTACTGGCTTAAAATTCTTGGTGTCGCGCTCGCAGCTCCCCGACCAGTGAACCGTGCATGAACGAATTAGTAATCTACACAAGGTGCTTAATCAAATCAGCGGAATAAATATCGCAGCGCGTCTTGGGATGTTCACCAGCAGGAGCGGTGCGCCTAAAGATGCGCGCGTGCGCTCGTCGCGGCCCCTAATGTGAGTGGCTCGCTGCCAGACCCAGCCTCCACGTTGCCATGCCGACGTTTGAATTGCCCCATGCACAACGGTTTAAGTGTCTTTAGCTTAGTTTAGAGGGCAGATCTAAAAACCATATAGGAAATTACACTTTACATGATCAGTGAGGTAATTATTTCAGTTGATCGTTTCTTTCTTTTTCTTTCTCCTCTATAGAAATTAAAGCTTATCATACCTGATCGTTGTTAGTTTCAAATTAATTTCCCATGTTAGACTAGCCCACGTTATGCCAAAGTCCTGATAGGTCAGTCTGGCCACTCGGAAGCCGTCTTGGTAACACCTCCGGGCAGTTATTAGGAAGACCATATTCATATGAATGGGGAGAGAGCCATTACTGCACTTTTATTGGTAACCAGGACAGAAAAAACTGCACGGATAGAATCACCGGTCACCAATAAAATGCTGTTTGTACACATGGCCAAAGTTAGCGTCAGCTCAACCATACGATGGGCTAAATAGGTTATTTGGCTGTTATAAAGCAGATGATTGGCTGTTCTCCTCCAACATATTTTACCATTACATACTGCTGCCATAGAGTTCTATTGAGGACTCTCTAAGTGGTCTGTTTCCTCTATATAATGTCTCTGGTACTTCTCCCATAGAGTT
>JAOEGT010000020.1:1514170-1533432 GCA_025447795.1 Speoplatyrhinus poulsoni
TACTCCGTTGTGGGTGCAAATATTCTGAGGCTTTTATTGTTCATATCGATATCGGAATTATACCGTATCGACCGAAAGTATATCGTGATATAAATTTTGGCCATATCGTCCAGCACTAATTCATCTAACCTCACTGGTGTTCTAGTGATAAATGGCAGTTTGCCTATCCATGTAGCCTGACAGAGGGTGAAATATGCCACCAGGCACACACACAGCAAAAGTACATCAAAAATGTACCGGAATTTCAAACACACATTCAAAAACAAGAACGGGGAGAAAGTAACATGTTTATCTGAGCTCGGTGAGTATTAGTGAAGGTATATGGGTGTGTGTTGGGAACATCGAAATGTAACTTCCAACGTCCGATTTTCTCATCGACGGCGTAGATCTGCCTGTTCAGCTTTTAAAGCAGTTTCCACAGCTGATGACTACAAAGTTGAAAATGCATGCATGGTAGAAACCAGGTACCTGAATGTGTACTGTGTTGTGTGCGTACGCACGTGTGTGTGTGTGTGTGTGTGTGTGTGTGACCTACCGTAGTGTGCTTGAAAGGCCTGGGGTTTGACCACTTGACTGCAGTGGGTGCACATCACCAGGTAGAAGTCGTCCTGTGCGGGGCACTGGCCAAATATGGGCATGTCTGTACACAGGGGGAGACCAGAGTGGAAGGATATTCACCTACTGCTTAGTAACCTGCACCCACATTACACTTAATCCTCCTCATGTAGGTCTATTGTTACAACTTAATGTAGATGAACACAAGTCCAGTTTAATAGGATCATATTTTTGTGGTAAATACTGCCGTGAACAGAATTTTGTATGAGTGGAAAAGTAAATATAATACCCAGACAGAAAGACAGTACAGTACACAATGTGATAAAACATTAGGAGAAATAATAATTGTGGACAATAATTCAGATAGGATTAAGCTTCATCTTGACCTGCACGCAGATCACTCTCAGGCCCTGTTCTGAGAACAGCTTATTGATAAGAACGAGGTAAAGAGCATGGCAGCAATCCAAAGGTTACATGTCTATCTACATTACACCTACATTATATCCCTTTACCACACACAGTACAGCTTTATCAGGGAAAGGCTTTCAATGAATCAGACAATATTAAATTAGATTTAACTCTTTAAAAAGGATTCGTACTCCTACATATACACCGCAGGTAATGTGTGTGTGCAGGACTAAACTAGGAACCCAATGAGGCACATTAATATTGATCCTTAAGTAGCTAGGTGTGTGCTCATCACATGGCTACAAATCCAAGTGTCCCATGAGTCATGCCTGAGAGTCAAGACCCCCCGCTCCAAGCCCCCCTTCCCCGCGGCCAATTCGCAGCACACATGAGAGAGAGCGGCCGACTTCCCGCCAGAATGCGATCAGAATGTTTCCCCAGTGCAAAGAACCAGCCGCCACCTAATTATGAAGGCTAATTAAGAGGGCATGTGGCGTGGCGACGAGCCAAGTGGCGTGAGCGGATGGCGGAGAGCAGGGGAGTGGCGTCGTTCTCCAGCTCGCGGTCAAGACGGAGCCCGTCAAGTGTCTTCCAGACATCGCTGGCCAAGGAGTCTGGAAAGCATTAACATGTGGCCCTTTAGAAGGGCCTACCTGGCTGGCAGTAGGCAGCCGGTCTCGTGTGCAGTCTTATACGAATGAATGAAGGAGGCGGCTACTTAACATGAGTCAAGAGTCTGAAGCCACTCGGCTAAGTGTCTACTTCAACCGCCATGGGGCATGAAAGGAGAGAGAGAAAAAAAAGCATTACTATAGCTCTCAGGTTTTCCACAGACCTTCAGGTAACGTACAATGGCATATCAATTATACAGGGTTAGAATGGGGAATCAGACCGGTGCGGAGGACTTTAGTGGAACAGAACAAGTGTGGTGTGACAAAGAACATTCACTGCTCACTAGGGTTGGGCCGATATACAATGCCACCGTCCATCGCCGATGGCTAACAGGCATCACAATGTGTTGCATGCATCGTGATTTAACAAATAAATAAATAAAAAAGTAGTGAAAAGGTATCAAAGCAGCGTTTAGACAAAGTTATAAATATCTGAAACACTGCGTAATACGCCGTTTCCGAGGCTCGCCGAATTGCTGTGATAAGGATCACCTTACTTCTCTCCTTCCCCTCTCTCTCTCAAACACACACACACGCAGATGCAAAATACACTCGTGCCTTGACTGTATCACACCGTCTCAATGTCTACATAGATCTGGCAATGCAAGCAATGCATTATGCAAACGTAATGCTAACAGCAGCAAAAGGAAACAACAACTTTATAGTTTACTGCTCTTGCTCACTCACTTTGCTGTAGCCTACTGTGCCTAAACAGTAGGCTAAAGTAAGGAAACATGGTGAATAGGGGTGAATGGGCATACAATCTAAGTAGCCTACTGCCTGACCTGTTTATAGTAATTTATTAACTACTACTTAAATTTCATAGATATAGTCAATGATTTATAATTTTATTTGTTTGAAGTTTAATAAATTAGGAAAAATGTATATCCCGTGCACCCCCCCCGATGTCATCGTCCATCACAATGTATTACTGTAGACATCGTCCGATGCCAATTTAGTGGGCATCGATCAACCCTACTGCTCACCAACACACACAAGATTATGCCATGAAGGCTGACGTTGGTAGCCGGCCTGCAAGTCCGGGGCATCTTGACGCCAGGTCTCTAGTCCCACCGGTGGACCGGACCTGTATTAAATTGGAACGTAGCAGACATTTTGCTAACGCAATAACCTCTTAAGCAGTCTCTACTTCTTAGCTTAAAACTTGTACCGACTCCTGAGACATAGTATTTGCACTCCATGACACAGATGCATTTTCCTGGCCAAAGCAAATGGCAAGGTCAAACAGAACTCGCGCCAAACCTGCAGGCAGTTGCTCAACAAACAAAAACAAACAAAAACAACAGTGCCACTCTGCATTCAAGGCACTCGGTACAGACGACCGTAATGCTGAAATGGACCTATATTAAAAACAAGAGGTGGAACGCCATTGTGACTACATTTTCCTCTTCTGAGTGAAGGAGATGAAAAGGACAGGGGAAGTGGGGAGTGGGGGAGTGGGAACAGATAGAGAAACACACAGGGAGAAACAGAGAAACCGTGCGTGCGCAGGCCTTTTACTGCAGTGGCTGTCAAACAGGCTGCAGATGGCTTTAGTGGGGTCCTATGTGATCCTATTGAAATAAGTTAATAATTGGCTTTCTACAAGGAATAAAAAACACTTTTGGGAGGTCATGTGTGAGAAACTTTTGAGAAGCGAGACAATGAGAGCAGAGGGAAAGCCTGCGAGCGCAACACAGAATAAAGAGTCCAGTTCATTTCTGGGTCCTCTTCCGTGGCAGTGATGGATGATCTAGGTGGAGCTGCAGCAGCTCCTGCTGCTTTGTGGCAGCATGTGAACCAACTGTACACACACACACACACACACACCTGGGACAACATCTGCTGGTTTGGTTTCACAGCTTCTCCAAACTGGACTATCCCCGAACAATTACAAAGTCGAGAGAGCTCCCAAGGAATGCATTCATCAGTCACAACTGACGTCACGTTCCGTTCTCCAAGCTCGGTGAGTGTGACGTGTATCCTCGCGTTGTTAGAGTAACTGTTACACTAGGGTGGGGGTGTCTGGTGGTGAGTCATGGCATAGTCAAGGTGTAGTCATACCACTTGTAATAAATCCCAACTACACACCGAATGAATATTATGCTATAAGAAGACATGCTCCAGCCACAAGGAGCTGATAAAGCTCCAGCATCAAGGAGAACAGTAGCTGCTAGGTAATAGAAACGCGAGAGGTTTTTAGACGGTCGGATGTTTGAGGTAACTGCCTTGAATTTAAAAAAGAAACCAATCCATCTCTTTACCTTTCCTTAAAAACCGTCTCCTTGACCTACCAAAATGGCATTTTTAATAATCTCCTCTGCACGACGAATGAATGAATTTAGGTCAGTCACAAGCTCTAAACAGTTTGCCAGCCATAGTTGCAACGTAAAGTTCTGACTCCACAAATAAATCTACATACTTCAGTAAAAAAAAAAAAAGCAATAAATAGAGACGAACCAATCAATTGGCTGGTGAGCAACATCATTTTGTTTTCATCTTGACCAGCTGCTCCGTCTACATATAGCCGGTTACGTTACTGGCCATACACAGATGCAGCACGGACACAAAGGCGCGCAAAAAGGCATTCAGTTGCCCCTTCTGAACTTTTTATCTAGACATAGCTGTCATGGTAGCCTACCTACACACAACAACTGTGTGGTGTAAAAATACTTCATTCTGAAGCCAGTAGGAAGTTAACTATGGGTAAAGTTGGTTTATTATATTAACACATTCAATCTTTGAGCGTCAGTATCTTTTTAAATAAAATGCAAAGAGCAAATCTATTTGCATACTCTCACTGAGTAAGCTATGTGGCTATTTTTTTTTTATCAAACCATGCTGTAAAAAAGGGAAGCTGCCATGTAGAATTGTAAAAAGACAACCACCAAATGCAAGTGCTGGCAACTAAGAGCCGTCAAATTATTAAAATGAAAGCGAAGTGCTGGCCGCTAAGAGACGGTAAAATAAAATTACTAAGTAAATGTAAAGCTATCTCTACAAATAGCCAAGTGTGTAACTTATATTCAACTGTAATATTATGGAATAGGGTCAAACATGAACAAGCCTTAAAAAAAAAAAATAAATAAAAAGTTATTCTGAAAAATGTAATAAGTGCATTCTTAATAAATAAATATAATTTATAAAAAACATTACAGATAAATGGAAAACAAAGGCTAAGCAAAAATGTAAAGTCACTGGGGCTTCCAGAACAGCATGATCTTCCTAAATTAAGCAAAGGTAGCTGTATGCACACTGTGGACATTGTTGGCCAATGCAAATGTAAAGTTAGATAAGTGCCTTGACACACTAGGGAAGTTTAGCGCTGGGGAGCACTTCATTAAAAAGCACTGCGCACGTGTTTTGATTCTATGACAATATCTTGAATAACAACATTAACCACCACTGTGCAAGCTAAAAACAAGCTTCTGTATGGTGATAAAGGCATTCGAAACATTCAATTTAAACAATATATTCTCATAAACATTAGATTTTATTTCTCGGTTGTGATATTGTGAGAAGTCGACATACAGCTCACGGTAGACAGATAGGCTACAGCCAAAATTAGCTTCTCATCTCAATTTGACTTCCTACTTGTTTTATTGGATACCACGGTGATAAAAAGTCCTGCCCCATCTAATTTGTCGCCTGAAAAAAAAAGATGCAGTGGTGGACACTAGTGCCTTTCTGAAAAGTTCTGATATTTTCAACTAGAAGCGCTCAGAGCACAAAAAAGCACAGCGTTCTGAAAAGACGCTGGGTGCAGAACTTTTTCTTTCAACTGCTGCATGCGGCAACATACACTATCTCCATTGGGAACATATGGAGCTGGCGTGCAGAAAAACGCGCTGTGGACACTCAAATATATGTACTTGGTTGTAATTACATCAGTCAATCTTTTTTAATGTCCCCTCTCTTAAAGCTGCTGTAGGTACAATTAGAGTTGCAGCCAGAGCTAGCTAAAAAAGAAGGAAAGAGCTATATTAACATCCTGTGCTCCGGAAACTGGAACGTTTGCTAGAAGTTCAATGAAAGCGAACGGCAGCAGACTGAACAGCAGGTTACAAAACAGGGAGGAGTTGGGCTATCCATGTAGGCTGTCGGTTGAAAAACGCTCACATGTCTAACAACAACAACAAAGCCATCGTTTGTGTTTTACTGCTCTAGATAGTTCTGTTTCTGTTTTTTATAGCAGTATTGATGTTCAAGATGATGGTAGAACCAGCGTGGCTCTAGAACTAAGGCTGTCGCCTTCTCCAGATCCACAAAACACATGTAGACCGGAACGGCATACTCCCAAATAATACATTGATTACATTGCCAGATATAGGCTAAGAGAGAGATGTGATAGATACATTACGCATATTATTGACAGTCAGGGCATGAGCGTATAATCCTCCATTACTGCTGTGTGTCGGCTCGTGTGTTTGAGAGAAAGAGGGGTAGAGAAAGTGATACTGATTATCAACATTTCATAACTTAGTCTGAATGCTGCTTAGCCACTTGACGACATTTTCTTTTCCCACCCCCCTTTTTTTGCCTGCTCAACATCGTGATGTCCAACACCCATCGGCGATGGCATCGATAAATCTTAGTCATACATGATATATCATAGGCCGCTGTGTGGAGGAAGACGGCCACGTTTTGTGGGCGTTAACACCAATAGAATGTGTTGAATCTGGGAACCACAGGGCACTCTCTCATCCGAAACTGACTCAATATTAGTTGTTATATTTACTCACATCTTTTCATACTTAAATAGAGGCATCAAACTCATAATATTGATTTAATTGGTTATTTCCTAATACCTTTGTTGTTATGAGATTGTATATTCTTGACAATACAATCAGTGTCAAAAGAAAACATGAAATTCTCAGTAATGTTAACTGATACTGATTATTCACTGAAATGTTGTGGAGACGAGATCTGTGCGATAACTCATGCAATGTTATGGTTATAAGAACTCTTGGATCAGACAGCATGAGTACTGCAAAGGTGTGCCTTAGGCTGGCCATAATAAAAGGCCACTCGCAAATGTGCAGTTTAACTGTACTGGGAGGGCCCGGAGGGGTCCGAAAACCAGTCAGTATCTGGTGTGACCACCATTTGCCTTACGCATAGAGTTGATCAGGTTGTTGATCGTGGCCTGTGGAATGTTGGTCCACTCCTCTTCAATGGCTGTGCGAAGTTTCTGGATATTGGCAGGACCTGGAACACGGCAACACGCTGTCGTATACACCGATCCATAGCATCCCAAACATGCTCAATGGGTGAAATGTCCGGTAAGTATGCTGGC
Organism: Speoplatyrhinus poulsoni; assembly: GCA_025447795.1. Classification (NCBI taxonomy): domain Eukaryota; kingdom Metazoa; phylum Chordata; class Actinopteri; order Percopsiformes; family Amblyopsidae; genus Speoplatyrhinus; species Speoplatyrhinus poulsoni. Next base: position 1,521,101 of record JAOEGT010000020.1, read on the forward strand.
CATGCAAGAACTGGGATGTTTTCATCTTCCAGGAATTGTGTACAGATCCAACATGGGGCATTATCATGCTACGACATGAGGTGATGGTCGTGGATGAATGGCACTACAATGGGCCTCAGTATCTCTGCAGTCAAAATGCATCTGTGTTCGTTGTCCATGACACACGCCTGTCCATACCATAACCCCACTGTCAACATGGGCCACTCGATCCACAATGTTGACATCAGAAAACCGCTCACCCACACAACGCCATACACGCTGTCTGCCATCTGCCCTGTACAGTGAAAACCGGGACTCATCCGTGAAGAGAACACCTCTCCAAACTGCCAGACGCCATCGAATATGAGCATTCGGTTACGACGACGAACTGTAGTCAGGTCGAGACCCCAATGAGGACAACGAGCACGCAGATGAGCTTCCCTGAGACGGTTCCAGACAGTTTGTGCAGAAATTCTTTGGTTGTGCAGCAGCTGTCCGGGTGGCTGGTCTCAGACGACCTTGGACAATCTTGTATTCAATGTTGATGACATTAATTCGATGTCAAGTGGGTAAGTGGTAAATGGGGCGCATTTATATAGCGCTTTTATCCAAAGCGCTTTACAGTATTTTGCTTGACATTCACCCAGTCACACACACATTCAGGTGATTGCTACCATGCAAGGTGCGACCTGGGAGTTAGGCAACTTGCTCAAGGATGCTTACAGGTAGGTCAACGCCGGGGTTTGAACCCACGACCTTCCGGCTAGAAGCCCAACACCCAGACCGCTAGACCATCCTGTCCCCAGTGGGTCTGGCCCTAATGCCATTTTTGGAGTTTCAAAGCTTCCGTAGTAATCACTAGCGACTAGACGAAGCTTCATTTGGTAGGTCTGCACATCGCTACCAACGATCTGAACGTCTCTGCTGCGGGTCTCATACTTAATAGACTGCTCAACAGACTACTATAACCTAATCCCACACAGCATTTTGACAGTCAACACTGTTCATACAATGGAGCAACGTAGCCTACTACCTGATCAAGATGTTAAATTAGGGCTGGACGATATGGCCAAAATTGTACTCACAATATATTTCTTCATTTCAGTAGATACGGTATAATTACGACATCTATATGAACAATATAAGACTCAAGAACACCCACAACGGAGTACTTACAAAGTTCTGGAAGATGCATTTGTCAAGTCTATGACACCGCTATATGTATGTTTGCCAGTAGGTGTCAGTAGCTTTCTGGTGTGTGTGACTAGCACTGTGGTCTCATGAATTAGACGCATACAGAGCCATGGAAAGAGAGTTACGCCAACAGAAGTTCAAAATTTTCAACGGTTACATGATTCATGGAGAGGCAAAACCTATGGCAAAACAGTTCCAGGACGTGATTGGTGGGCAATTTGAGTCGGTATAGAGATATATAACGTTAATAGTAAATAAATGCACAGATTTACATTTACTATATAATTAATAGGGTACTTTAAGTATTTGCAGCTAACTTCCGCAAACTATTTTCATGTACTTGTCTTTAAGGACAAGTACATGTCCATGAACATAGTTGATTATTTAAGTTGAATATTTGACAAACATTTCTAGTAACCTGCTACATGTAAACTAACATGAGACTTATTTTAGAGAGATTTGTATATTTTATGAAGCTTTTATTTTGAAGTCAATAAATCAGCTTCCCCCGAACACAGCTGAACATTTTTTAACTTGAATAATAGCGGAGATGGGCAGAGACGAGCTTGGCAGTGAACGTATAAAACACACTGCAATAGTTAAATTATGCATATTGGGTCTATTAAATGTCAGATCATCAGCCTGCGCTTACATGTTTTCCCGATCGCTTAGGTCTACCCATGCTTTTCAAACGTGCATTTAAGCGCTGTATAACCTTACAGGCTAGGCCTACTGTCGCTGTATTTTTGGACAATTTTCTCTGTGACAGAAACTTTAGCACAGCAAATACATTATACTCATCTCAATCGTAAGTGGCTGTAGTGGTCAGTAAATAAAACGATAAAGGCGTTGTTATAAGCCATTGTTTACCACGTCTGAATGACATCTGAATTCCATTCTATGTAGTAAGAATAACATAATTGACGATGACAGGTTCATTTTTATCGTTTCTTTTTAAGGACAATTCGAGAAAGTATAAGGTGTGGAGTTTTTATTGCAGTAGTTTTGGGAGTTGAAATGAGTTACCTATAGGCTAATTATCGTCCTTAAAAACTAAGTCAATGTCAGAGGCAAAGCAGTATAGTTTTGTTGATCTCGCCAATACATCTGCCTCAATGCACTCCGCTTCTGAAATGCTCCCGGTAAATTGACGTTTGGAGAGAATAGAACAAACCAGCGTCGGAGCCAGAATGCGCCGCACACACCGGTGGAATCAGCGTTATTACGGTGAATGCACTGGCGCTCTATATTATTTTTAAACTGAATAATTCATTCAAATAACGTAACAAGTTACACGTCTGCCTATACTGAAGGTATATTTTTCATTATTGACATTTACATTTTAATATTGGGCTACTTGTCCGGTTGGGCAAGTAAAATACTTCTACACTTGCCCCTTCAAAAATCGTCTTATCCCGGACAAGCCTTAATGTCGAGCCATGTATTGATTCTGTATGACTATATTGTATGCTGCATTGGCTGTTGAAAAGCGTTAGCTAATTATAGCTTTACGTACTTCCATAGTTAGTTTAGCCTATCAAAATGCTATTTAGCCTATCTTAAACAAAAGGTAAAGAAACTTAAACTTACATTAAACATTATATTTAATGATAATTAATGTACCGTAGTTGTACTGTATGTTTAAATCTAAAGTAAATAGGTTGTGAATCCAGATTCGCTTGATTAGTAAGCGGTAGCTATTCAACACACAGAAGTATCTGCTCTCATTGCAGTGAGAGTCTGGGAGAGCCACCACCACAAATAAAACAAAATAATAAATGTAACTGACTAGTATTTATGGTGTCCACTAGCAGTGTAGCAGGTAGCAGCGTTAAACCGACTAATCGCATCCCTATGTTTATCATGCTCAGAAGAGTACAACAGTTTAGGGGAAATGAGTAACAACAATCTGTCTTCCTTGAATATTTCACCCTTAATCTTTTCAATTTTTCACTTCCAAGAGCGCACGCTATATAATAGTATTTAAATTAAGTCAAAAGTGGATAGGGGTTTAAACAGGTGAGGAACATTCCATTACAATTAGTTATTTCAGCAAAGTGGTTCCAACCCTTTTTGACTTATGGATCCACACTGCCATTTTAACACAGCAGCCCTCACCACACAAAATTAGTATGACCCTGAGTTTGTTAAATTAGATTGATACTACAAAATATTATCATAATTAAATAAACACGATTATTGTCACAATGTATATGCAATTTGTATTTTTTTTTTTATTTTAGTTTAAAAAATATAAACGATTAATTTTGTAACATAGTACCTAGTCTAGTCTATCCCTGAAGTAAGTGTACCCCTGGTTGGAAATCAGTGAGATACCATTCACTTTTAAGTGGCTCAGTTATTATTGCTCAAGGATGCAATACAGGTGAATCCATGCCAGGGATTATAAATTTAAAAAGAATAAAAAATAAAAACAGGAATTTCAATACGGACTGATGGTGCAATCACAAAACGGTTATATTGAAGGCACACAAAAACCCCTCTAGAGGATGTCAGCGTATGACAATGTTATAAGTGAAACTAGGCCTACAGTTAAGTAGACTTGAGTCCTAAGTTATTGATGGCAGTGAACTTAATTTGGTGAGAGAGAATGTATCAATAAACACTGAAACGTTTCTCTAAAACTAATGCCCGTTGTTGATTAACTAACCATGCACTTGATTTGAAGTGATCTTAAATCTAAACGGTCGAACCATGAGTGCATGAACGCATTTGTCCAAACCCCTGAACCAAAATAGAAACAAAAACACTCACCTTCTCTGCACAAACGCATGGCTTCTCGGTTTTTCCCGAAGTCTTTGAAACTTTCCTCCGATTCAGCACCTAAAATCAGACAACACGACCCGCAGACAAAAAAATAGTTGCACTTGCTTGCTCGTGCTGTTGCTACTACCGTAGTAGCGTTTCTTCTTATTATCAAAACTGCATGTTATCGGACAAAATACTAGCAGCTGTCTGTGAATGTCTAGTTTCTATACGTACATTACGGACGCCCGATCACTCACCATCGTTACAGTGGAGTTTAGCAGCATCGATCCAGTTGCTCCAAGGCTGTCCCAACATTATTTCTGGACTAGGCAGGGATCTCCGCTCCGCAACAGTCGCCATTGCTGTGGAGCCTTCTCCCCGCTGGATCTGCTGCTGTTGCTGCTTCAGCTGCTGCCTGGCCGCTCTGCGTAGCTCCCCCCTGACGTCATCATCGGCCCTTTCCGACATTCTTTCCGCTACAATGTAACGAAACAGAAGGACATGGTTCCTTCACCGGAACACGGCATGTCAGTGCACGTAACCGGACAGCATCGTCACCCTGACAAGCGCGCCAGCACACAAAACACATTTCAATTAATCAACTGATAAAAATTAGGGGACTTCGATTGCGTTACCCGTGTGTTAGTTATATGCATTTTTTTAAATGCACATATTATAGTTTAAGTGACAATCATTGACGTTCACACTTGCCATCTTGCATTATGCCAAACCAGGAATCGTGTATGAAATACAAGTCAGTATTCTAAACCAATGACTAAATTGGTCTACTATGGAACAAATGTCTGCTAGTTTTACATTGACGTTTTACAATATAAACAAAGCCGTTTGCATTCAAGCTTCATAATTCAAACTACACTTTACTATACAGGTAGGCTACAGTTGGCCATTTTTATTGATCATCCTTTATTTTTTTTTCACTCTTTCATCCATATCTAATTGCAGGAGACATTTGTGTTAGGCTACTTTCAATTCGTCTAACAAATAAACATTGTGATTATTACCCAAAGTTAAAAGTGAGGGGATACTGTACATAAGTGCAATATAATGTATTTATGTAGATATGTATGCAATGCGTAGAGTTGGACCCATACATAATGTGTTGTTGAGTGTTAGCATCTTGTGTACAGCTTTGTATTGTTTTCTCTGTGCCATTACTGTGTATATTGAGGCTATATTTCTGCATTTGCATCCCCTTGAAATGTCATTGGACCGGAAAGATGAAGTCTTAATGTACATTTACTTTTATACACTACCCTTTCTACCATTGCTTTTATGTATTCATCTAAATGTATCTACAGATCCTATTTAATCAGCTCTTACTGGGTTTAGTAAATATGATGCAGCAATAAAAAGCTATAATATAAAGACATACAGTGGGTATAAAAAGTGTACACACCCCTGTAAAATTCCAAGTTTGTGTGATGTAAAAGAATGAGACAAAGATAAATAATGTCAGAACTTTTTTCACCTTTAATGTGGCCTATAATGCTAATGATTCAACTGAAAAACAAAATGAAATCTTCGAGGGGGGGCAAAAAAACCTAACAATAACCTAGTTTCATAAGTGTGCACACCCTCTTATAACATGATGTGGCTGTGTTCAGAATTAACCAATCACATTCATAATCATGTTAAATAGAAGTAATTACACACCTGCCATCATTTAAAGTGACTGATTAATCACAAATAAAGATAAGATGTTCTAGTAGGCCTTTCCTGACATGTTCTTAGTTGCATCTCAGAGCAAAAGCCATGGTCCGCAGAGAGCTTCTAAAGCAACAGAGGGAACTCATTTTGAAAGATATCAGTCAGGAGAAGGTTACAAAATAATTTCCAAAGCATTAGATATACCATCAATGTAATAAACATCAACAACAGAGATATTACCAAGAACTGGACGTCCCTCCAAAATTGATGAAAAGACAAGAAGAAAACTGGTCAGGGAGGCTTTCAAGAGGCCTACAGCAACATTAAAGGAACTGCAGGAAGTACTGGCTGTGTGACAACAATGTCCCGTATTCTTCATATGAATGGGCTATGGGGTAGGGTGGCAAAACAGAAGACTTTTCTTACAGATAAAAACAAAAGTTTGCAAAAATTAACATCAAGTCTACCAAATGCATGTGGGAAAACGTGTTATGGTCTGATGAAACCAAGGTTGAACTTTTTGGCCATAATTCCAAAAGGTATGTTTGGCGCAAAAACAACACTGCACATCAACCAAAGAACACCATACCCACAGTCATAGTGGTGGGCAGCATCATGCTTTAAGGCTGTTTATCTTCAGCTGGAACCGGGGCCTTAGTCAGGGTGGAAGGAATTATGAACAGTTCAATACAAGGCAATTTTGGCACAAAACCTTCAGGCGTCCATTAGAAAACTAAAGATTTGGAATGGCCCAGGCAGAGCCAAGACCTGAATCCAATTAAACATCTGTGGGGTGATCTGAAGAAGGCTTTGCACAGGCAATGTCCATGTCCATGTTTGCAAAGAAGAGTGCCACGTCAAGATGTGCCATGCTAATAGACCCCTACCCAAAAAGACTGCGTGCTGTAATAAAATCAAAAGGTGCTTCAACAAAGTATTAGTTTAAGGCTGAGCACACTTATGCAACCCGGTTATTATTTAATCCCCCCCCCCTCGAAGATTTCAGTTTGGTTTTCAGTTGAATTGTTTAACATTATAGGTCACAATAAAGATGGAAAAAGTTCTGACACCTTCATCTCATTATTTTACAACACAAAAACCTGGCATTTTAACAGGGGTGTGTAGACTTTATATCCACTGTACCAGGTCGCTATTTGTTATTATGTAGTTCTGTGCTGTATGCGGTGATTGGTGAAAGTAAAATGTTTCACAATGGAGCGGATTTAAACCCTACCCGTGTGCAAAGGTCGTAAACAAAATGGTAGAACTCAACAACAGAAGTTTTTTTTACACACACACACACACACACACACACGATTCTTACTATTGACAAAACATTGTCATTATTGTGATTATGTAAAAAAAATGTAATTTCTTATTATAGCAAATGTATGCTAATATACTTAATGTCTCCTCACAGTCTGCTAGCTGTCCGTTCTGTGTGCACGCTGACAATACATGTTGGTGGTTTTCTACACAGCCCAGGCTCTGTAAATGGTAACACAAAACCAGTGGTACAGGCTGCCCCTACAACACTATCCCAGCCCTGGCTATGTGCATACAACCTATGGCACTGAAGGAGATGTTTTTGTTTGGAGCGTTGATTTTAAATATCACCAATCTTTCTCCAGCATTGTTAACTCCACCTTTAATGCCAAACTGACACACACACACACACACACACACAACATGGAACACACAGTTCAGTGTCATTTTCAGTTTCATTATATCCAATGTCAAATGAACACTGCAAGTAGTCTCTTAAAACCTGTAGGCTACATCAGAACCATGGAAATAACAGTTACGCCAACAGTTTGAAATTGTCAATGGTCACATGGTTCATGGAGAGGCAAAACCTACGGCACAATAGTTCCAGGAAGTGCTTGGTCGGCAATTTGAATATACTGTCTATAACTTCATTTTTGGTAATTAGTAGTCAATAAATGCACCGATTTACATTTAAAATAGAATTTATAGGGTACTTTTAGTATTTAGGCTAATTTCCGTGTACTATTTTAAGGCTCCTTTGCTGGGAAAAAACAGCCCATTGGAGTGAATGGAGATGGTGCGACTCTCTCTTTACATGGCTCTGGGCTACATAGAGTAGCATGGATATATTTGAGGTAATTCTAACAAAGTAAACTAATCAGTAATCTAAATAGTTACTACATTCATAAGCACACGTATGTGTAAGTATGTGTTGGGATGGGAATCTTATAAATATTTACTTAGCCAATTTGAATGTGGAAAATGTTATTTTAAAGAGATATTACTCTGGATTTGACATTACAGATTACCACTAAACACAAGTTGTATTTTCATATTGAGTAATTGAGAAAACTAGAAAACCTTAATTACCCATAAATTCCTAGTTGTGTAGTTGTTGTGTAGTTGTAAAGTAAAATAGTTTAAGCCTGTATTATCTTGATTATTACATCTTACAGCTCATGAAACTCAGAACATGTTAATATTGTGAAATAGTGCAATATTGTAGACTCTGGTGTCACACTAACGGTAATCAGCGTATTAATCCAAAAGACCTGCAAAGGTTTCCTGAGCCTTTAAATTGTCTCAGTCCAGTATGTTTCACAAGACTGCTGACTTGGGGTGACTGCTGACCTGACAGTCGTGCAGAAGACACCATCGACACCCTCTAAGGATGTAAAACCTCAAAATATATTTGCTATAGAAGCTGGCTGTTCAGAGTGCTGTAGCCAAGCATATTCACAGAAAGCCGAGTGGAAGGAAAAAGTATGGTAGGCAAAGGTGCACAAGCAACAAGGATAACCGTAGCCTCTAGAGGATTGTCAAGCAAAGGCCATTCAAAAATGTGGGAAAGCTTCACACGGAGTGGACTGAACTGAGGCAGGAGTCAGTGCATCAAGAGCCACCACACACAGACGTCGTATCAAAGAAATGTACTACAACTGTCGGATTCCTCGTGTCAACTCCTGAAACAGAGGCAACGTCAGCGTCAACGTCTCCGTAGCCCAGCAAAAAATAACTTGTCTGTCGCTCAGTGGTCCAAGTTCTCTTTTCAGATGAAAGTACATTTTGCATTTAATTTTGCAATCAAGGTCCCAGAGTCTGGAGGAAGAGTGGAGAGGCACAGAATCTAAGTTGCTTGAAGTCCAGTGTGAAGTTGCCACAATCAGTGATGATTTGGGAAGCTATGACTTCTTCTGGTGTTGGTCCACTGTGTTTCATCATGTCAAGAGTCAACTCAGCTGTCTACTAGGAAATGTCCGGGACCACACTGCCAAAACATTCCAATACCTGGTTCATTGACCAGGTATTGATTTGCCAGAAAACTTGCCTGACCTGAACCCCATAGAAAATGTATGAGGTATTGTTAAGAGGAAGGTGAGAGAAAAGACCCAACAATGCAGATGAGTTGAAGGCTGCTATCGAAGCAACCTGGGCTTCCATAACATCGCTGAAGTGCCGCAGGCTGATCAACTCAGTGCCAAGCCGCATAGATGTAATCCAAGCAAAAGGATCCCCGAGCAAGTACTGAGTGCTTGTACATGAACACACTTATTTAGAAGGCCAACATGTCTGTATTAAAATTCATTTTTTCACTGGTCTTATGTCATATTAAAATATTCTGAGATACTGAATTTGGAGATTTCATGAGGCGTAAATACAGGTCTTTTTTTTTTTTTTTTTTTTTTTTTAAATCGCATCACTTATTAAAAACTGTATATCGTGATATATTGAATATATAATTATAAATAATTGTCCAGCCCTATTTGGGAGCTGAAACAAGTCATGCCACTTCTCTACTTTTGTCTTGATAGATCTAGATCTGATATATTTCTCCAGAATGACTGAGCAAAGTAAAGGCTGGAACATACTGGCAGTGTTGGGTGGTGCACAGACCTCCGCAAACTAGGCTTGTGCTCGTTGAGCAATACATAATCCACGCGACCTGAACTTGGCCCCATAGCAATACTGTCCTAAAGGAAAAGTGGCATTATACAAAACAACAGTACGAACAGAAGAAGTTAGGGCTGGACAATAATTCAATATATACTGCGATATAAACGGTGATATGATTTTTAAACTCCTTTCCTGTATTTCGATAAGCTATATACACATTTGTCACTGAATGACGGGCGCAGCAGTCAACTGACGGGGCTCTACAGTGCGACCATTTCACTCGCAAATGCGACTAAAAATCTGTGTATGTAAACATGAAAAAATATTTAGGCGCACTTTATGCGAGTGACTTCTAGCCACTATGTTCGCAGCTCAAAAATGCGCAGTTGCTCATTGTTAACCTAACTACACTCCATCTACAAGCGTAGAAAAGTGTGTTCAGCAGTTCGAATCGTGTCTCGGGCTGAACACAAACACACTCCCATAATAACCTATCTCGTCATCACAGCTAGCTAAAGCTAACAGGCAAGACACTAACAAACTAGTGAAAAAATGCCGGCGAACAATTCATACTCGTATGGTAACCCTGCATTCACACCGCCGACGTATTCAACTCGCAAATTGCACAAATCACTGATGAGCTGTAGCCAAGCTCTCTAGTGTCCAAACTGCCAGCTCGGGAGTGGGCGGGTCCAGCAACTAGAACTGGCACGAGGTTTACAGTAAAATTTTTCAAATCAAATGAACAAATAGTCTACAATGCTCATTACAAGTAGCCTAGAGTGCTGTAGCCTATGGGCCCGATCACACCAAGATGTGTCGCTTGAAACGCGTCGCTAGCAAAACCATTGTTTCCTATTGTACAGAGCTACTGGCATGCACTTTTCTATGGCGCCGCGCTTCGCGTTTTTTTAGCGTTTTTTGATGCGCATAAAAGTTTAAATATTCCTTTTAGCGCAAGGTGCGGAGTTGCGTTCTTCGTCAATGTAACAGTTGGCACAGGCAACCGTTCTCTTTTACGCAGGTAGCCCATTTCTGTGTGATCGGGGGTTCATCAACGCGCTTTTGAAGCGGCTGCGCCTTTAGCGATGCGTCTCATGTGATCGGGGCCTATAACAGGACTAAAGATGCTGTATGGATGCAAGAGCTACAAATTGTAATTTCTTAGAAAAGTCAGATATCAGTGAGTGTAATGAGAAAATATGCACTGGTTGGCCCCTGTCTCTAATGTATTATAACTATATTTACATTTTTGACAAAACCCGAAATAATGATATCCAATCAGTCTCTTTTCACAGATTGGTAAAGCAAATCTACCTTGTCTGCCAATAACATGAATGCATGCACACTACTAGGGATGTCACGATACCAGAAATGTTGTAGTCGATACAAATACCAGTAAAATTCCACAGTTCTCGATACTCATTTCAATACCACGGGGCAAAAAAAAAAAAAGAAAATTATACACACGCACACACACTTAAATGAGGCTCTAACTCTTTATGTAGCCTAGCTAAGTACATTACCAGTTACTTAAAGCTCAGTATATCAAGCTCGTAACGTAAGTCAAAGGTTATCTCTTCTGAGGCTGGTATGTGCTATGGGGGTGGCTACTTTAATACTGTCTGTACATAGCATGCATGGTCTAATGTCCGGTGCTCATTGAAATCTAAAGTCTGTGGCTTTGTGTGGCCCGCTCAGGGCTCCGAGGATGTACCACCGGGACCTCCGTAACTTTGTGACCGCACGAGAGTGCTTCTAGGGTGGGTAAACATTCACAGAGATCCCGGTCGGCGGTCGGCGCTCCGGAGGTATCGGGAAGCGCGAGGCAATAAAGCGTCAGTTAAAATGCATTGTAGTAAATTACAGCTTACACACGGAATGTTTGCAAAGCAAAAATGCAACGTATTCCTGCATATTTTATTCGCTTCAAGGCTGATTTTGTTTCACTTTTGCCAGGCGATGCATTTATCAATGAATCATTGATGTCAAATGACAATAGCGGAACTGTTTACTTTTTACTCAGCCGGTAAAATCTTTATAAGATGGATACTATGACTGGAAAGTTCGAAGGCACAATTTGCATAGCTTACAGTACTGGTTTTTGTGAATGTATTACTCCCTGATAGTACCGTCATGTTTTCAAGATTTTTGGCATCGACTTGGTACTGAAGTAGCGGTTCTCGTGACATCCCTACACACTATAACAGGTTTTCCAATGGCACTTGGCTAATCAATGGATGCTAAAAATAAATAAATAAATAAATAAATAAATAATAATACAGTATTTTAGCTAGTTCTCGTTGCAACTCTCAAATCATACCTACAGCGGCTTTAAAAAAATGAGACCTTACCTTGTAAAATACGAAAAAGAACAGGTTTAACTCACTCAGTGGATGCTCATCAGTTTGGTGATTGCTGACTGCCACACAAGCTAGAATAGGAATCTAAGACGCAAACAGATTCACCTTTGCACACACGCGCACACACACACACACACACACACACTCACTAAGGAAGATAAGAAAGTGTTTCCTGTGGTGATAGTTAATCAGTGGTTAGTGAACCATAGCACTGTCTGGAACAGAGTTCCCCAATCCGCTGTCCTGCATGTTTTAAGATGTCTCCCTGCTCCAACACACCTGATTCAAAATAATGGATCATTAGAATCCTGATAATGAGCTAATGATTTGAAATCAACCTCTCCGGGAACCATCACCTTATCGTGGTGGAGAGGTTTGTGTGTTCCTATGATCCTGAGAACTGTGTTGTCTGGAGCTTTGTGCTCCTGGTAGGGTCTCCCAAGGCAAAGTGGTCTCAGGGGAGGGGCCAGACAAAGA
>JAOEGT010000020.1:1541396-1552936 GCA_025447795.1 Speoplatyrhinus poulsoni
CATCCTTACCAGATGCCCGTACCACCTCAACTGGCTCCTTTCGACGTGAAGGAGTAGCGGCTCTACTCCGAGTTCCTTACGGATAGCTGAGCTTCTCACCCTATCTCTAAGGAAGAAGCCAGCCACCCTCCTGAGAAAACCCATTTCGTCCGCTTGTACCCATGATCTTGTTCTTTCAGTCATGACTGTAATAAATGTAAAAATGTAAAATGTAATTTTTAAATAATAATAATTAAATTGTAAATTGAATATTGAATATACAAACAAATACCGTTGTGACAATATAGAAAATAGGAAAATAACAAAAGCGTAAGTTAAATAATAGCATATAGGTTACAGACAACCGCCCACGCATGGAGCTGTCCAAGTGCTGAATCGTGCAGTTAAATCCCGCGGTGAGATTCCCAATGACGTCAGCAGCAGCTCTCTCCTCCTGAGCAAAGAGAGAAAAAAGCACTCAGCAGACGGCAAGGCAACAACATTTTATCGCTGCAGTCTTTTCACGTGTACATTACACCAAAAGTTCTTATAATGTCTCTGGTTAAACCATTTGACATAGGTCTCTCTAGATAATTGAAGATCTTAAAAATGTGCCTAATGTGGCCAATGCTCGATATCTATGATAATCTTTATAATAATGCTGTGAGAAATAAAAATCGTTTACGTATTTTGCATACATCGTTCTTCTATATATCTCGACTCTGTGAAGTGGGTTGTTTTTAGATGGGATATCTCCCTTCAGATATTCTCCCGCGGGACTCGCATCTTCCCACAGGTAGATAGCACGCTGATGATGACCTCATACGTCATAGTTTGACGTGTATACATTGCCACCACAACAGCCCCTCCCAAAACCAGTCATAGCTCGCACATCTTCCCTTGGTGAACAGATACAAGCAAATTAGGCACAGAACCAAGCTTTCTCTCCAGCTCATCTATTTGTTTCTTTGGAAACAAAAAAAGAAGAAAAAAAAAACTGGGCAAAGGGAGATTAATGTATCTATTTTCGCTAAATAACATTTACATTATCCGTGTGAGCGTCTGAGCTGTTTGGTATAATCTTAATTAAGGTTATTTTGTTCGGTTGCATTTTCTTTGAGATGGAAATAAGATGTGGTCCAGCGGTGATGTATTGTGTTTTTGCGATCCTCTGTTCCGTCGTTCCACGTTCAGTAGATGCTTCTTATGGGGACAGACAGTACCTCGACGAATGGGCTGTGGAAATTCCCGGCGGGCTCGGTGCTGCCCAGTCAATCGCCAGAGAACTGGACTACGAACTGGTCCGACAGGTAGGTTAAAAAGCAACAGGGCTCCAGATCAATATAGAGAGACATCTTTATTGTGCATCTAATGCAGCGAGGCTTGTGTTGACAGCAACAACCTGCATGATCTATGAATCCATAAATAACTGTGAATCTTATTGCCATATTTAGACGTTTGATGTAACTGTATTTAAGATGTATGCATTTCATATGGGTAACCATATTTTCCACCAAAAACAAAAAACAAAAAACAAAACAGCGCAAACAAAAACACAAAGAAACACCCAAACAAAAAACATATTTAAATGGTTTTCCTTTATAAACCATAAATTCTTATAATAACCTATGACTATGTTAATTAATCAAGTACCTGTATAAATCTAACTGCACATATTACACGTGGAGCCGTGGTCCACTGGTATATATGCAGATAGAATAGATTATGTACTACATGGTAATCAATCCATGACCCACTGTTTACACTCATCTGATAACTTATTACCGGATATCATAGTTTTTCATTTCCCAATCTATTCCAGTGTATTTTTCCTACTATTTTCAGTGTGACTAAAATGGTAATGTACCTTGCTTGCAGTGCACACACCTGGTATATTTAGAGCTAAAAGGCCAGTTCATATTAATATGGTCAATGATTTACCAATCTTTCAGGTATCATGGCTAACTAATACTGTGTGATATGTTTCCTGGGTTTCCTTCAGCCTCATTAACTAAATATATTTCTGCATGTCTTTTTATTTTTTATTACTTAGAATATTGATGAAATATTTAATTATGTTTCTTATGGGTGAATTTAATGTGTTTTGTTCCAATTGAACTTGGTCAGGTTTTCATTTTAAGCATAAATGACAGGTCTTCAGTTCCCGAAGTGATAATGTAATGTAATTATTAGTTCATAATCAAATGCATAATCCACTGTCTACAGAAACACAAGCTTTTTCAAGGCTATACTAGGCCTGCTGAATGTGACATGCAGGCACCTCATCATTGTAATTTCCTATCAAATATTTAGAAGACCTTGTTCTGGTCATGTTTCTCCAGATCGGGGCCCTGCAAAACCATTTCTTGTTCAAACACCGCACCCACCCTAGCAGGATGAAGCGCAGCGCTGATCACATCACCAAGCGACTGGCAGAGGACGATAGGGTAAGTGGGCTCGCTTCCGGCCATGTCTGCCTCACAGCACGTCACCTGAAAGACGGCTCGACGTCACAGTGACGCTGTCTGTCTGGCCCGTAGGTGTCCTGGGCAGAGCAGCAGTACGAAAAGAGACGCAACAAGCGATCGTCCCTCGGGGAATGCCAGGACTGCCCGGTGGACAAGCTGTTCGACGACCCCATGTGGAACCAGCAGTGGTACCTGGTACGTCCCTAATGGGGTCTGAAAACTAACCTGACAGTAGACAGGTTAGTTAGACAGCTGACATCTTCTATTGCATAAGTGCAGCTAAGAACAATTAATAGGAAATCAACCATAGGCAACCTACAGTACAAAGATACTAAAAGTGCCCCAAGCACTACTGTAAGTGAAAACACGATACAACAGACTCTTTATGTCCTGCTGTGTATAATGACTGTGTTCTAGCAATAGACAGCCCTTCTGATAAGCCTGAACGCATGAGAAGAATCTATCACCCTTAGGACATACTGTAGCACTGTATGTGAGTGTGTGTCTGTATGTTTGTGCAGTAAAGAGACACGCACAGATACTGCACATGGCATTATTCAGGTGTCCTAAGAATGTGTACAATTGCAGGAAATGCAATTACCAAACATATTCTCTTCCTCACTAAAAAATGCAAAAGAGCCATTTCGATAATTGGTCACAGTTTGTGTGGAGATAGTAAGTGTGGGTCGGACTACAGTATAATCCAGTAGGATCAAATAAACATTTTAAGGCCCAATTTAACCCGAATGGGCTATTTTAGCCCATTGAGGCCAAGCATTTCTAAACAACATTAGATTGTCACAGCTGTGCGTCCATTTATCCTGGTATTATAGGCAGAATGTTGTCTTTCTAAGAATGTCGTCGGAAAAGTCACAATGCATTTCTTTCCAGTTTAGTCAAAGCTAAATCTTGGCCATAATCACATTTGAATACATTTCAGCGAAGGCAGTGATGTTTCTGGGTGTCTTGCATTATCAAAGAAAAATATTTGAAACCATATAATTATCTCTCACTGAAGCGATATACTGTACATGTATCTCAGCAAAGTGACAGTTGGTGGTGGAGGGGGGTTGGGAATCAAGCACATAAAAATATTAGTGGCCTACTCATCATCAAACATTCATGCGGGCTTTACAGTGAGTTATCAGCATCTACTATAACCATACAATAGTTGATATGCTGTAGAAAGACGTGCCATTATTCACCTGCCCACACATGGTACGTATGTATTCAAGTTATCTTTTTGGCCGGCTTTTATTGGTCTTCGAACACACGCTAGAAGTAAAGTCAATTAAGTCAATTATTTGTAAGCTCTATTGCGGTGAATGGTTTGTTACCGAGGTGACGGCAGCCGCGCTAATTTAATCACAACAGCTCTCAGCTCATAAAGGAAAGAAGGTTATGTTTGTATTTGTGTGTACTGCATTTGACAGCAACGGAGGGAGTGAAATAGAGAGAGGTGAGCGAGTGACCATTTTGATATTATTATATATATATTATTATATATATTTGATATTATTTCCTCTGCTGTCCATTTTCTGTGCCTGCGCAAAAGGGAGGAGAGGTTGTGTCTCCTGACGTTACGATTTCATCCTCATCGGCAATTCATTGTGATTTACAAATCAAATAAAGCAAAAACACCAAAGCAAAACAAGTTCAAACATCAACAAGCTTACCCCAGAATGACTTACTATACCTTTAAACTAAAAATAATATACAATTTATTATAACAACAGTGAAAAATAGATAATTACAAATTCCAAACCTTTGAAAACAATAACGTTTTGATTCTTAATTTTAAAATGTCTAGGGTTGGGGCACCTCTGAGACAATTGAGTTTCAAGTACTTACACCTACAGTATAACCAGACCCAAAATTGACTTCGTGAATATGATCTAGTCACACTCTATTGGGGGTGTTTGCAGTGTTTGCATCCTAATATGCGTAGACTTCGGGCTAACTTTGAAACTATTTGAACAGACCTTAACCAATCGACGAGCTGGGCAGAGTCAGGCTAACTAGAAGCTGCTTCACAAAAATAATCTGGGTGGGTCACGGAAAAGTGCCAGGAAGTCACGATGCTTCTGATTGGAGGTTGTGTCTGTCAGCAATGGCAAGGGGGCAAGGACCAACTCTTACATAAAGGCATAACCCACCAAGGGGTGGCAGGGATAATTTGTTTCACTGAAATGTATTGAATCTAACAGAATGTGTATGTTTGCAACCCCCCTCGCTTCCTGGCTCAGAATGTGGAACCAGTGCGAAATTATGTGTACTTATTGTAATAAAGTCAAATTCATTGGAATATATCTTCATATATACCAATGGAGGGATATTTCTCTGTAATGGTAATGTAGCACTGTAGTAGTAATGGGAGTGTTTCTCATAAATATGATGATGTAGATGGAAATTAATATACTATTAAGCCATTGAGGTTTCAAGGCATTCAAGGGAATTGGCCAAATAATGCCTAATCATTGCAATGTTGTCAGCGACAAATGAGATCATGAAGAATTGTCGTGTGGGGGTGGAGAATTATAACCTGACAGAGGAATGGTTGTCACATGTCCATCTGGGGAGCCGTACATTGGAACTAAAAAAAAATGCTTGGCAGTTGATTGGATGAACCATCTGGTCGTTTTTGTACGTTTTCGCTGTCGGCACACCTAAACCACGCCCGTGTAGCTATAAACACGATGCTGATTGGAAAACCACGCCCGTGTAGCTATAAATACGATGCTGATTGGAAAACCACGCCCGTGTAGCTATAAACACGATGCTGATTGGAAAGTTTAGTTGCTACTCGGACACATTCAAAATCATTCCAAGGCTTTCCAGACTCACGGCGAAATTAAACCAAAACGAGACCATGCTGATCTCGCGAGGTTGAGAAGGGGATGCACATCAAATGGAGAAGTGCGGGGAAATTAAGGATAAATCCACTGGGGAGGTGGTTGGGGATTTGTGGAAACGCAAGTGAAGGAAGAACAGATTACGATAGAGATGAGAAAGAAGAAAAGAGAGAGATGGAGGGGGAGTAAAATGTGCAGTGCCTCTTTATCTACCAGACGTGACTCACTGGCTGGCTGATCACTTGATCGGATCGCAGTGACTCATACGCTAGTAGCTTCAGATACCTCTCTGTGGCTGTGTGTGTGTGTGTATGCGTGCGTGTGTGTATGTGTATATATACTGTAGGTGTGTGTATGTGTGTGTGTGTCATGGGATCACTTTGTGCTCTTGCTTGTATTGTACTTTAGGTCCACTGATGTCCATGTTCAGAGTACACCATTACATCACAATAAACGATAATGGCTGATTAAAGTAGAACTATTTAGGTACAGTACCGGCGCCCACCAATAGATGGCGACATATTTGCCTTGCAATTAGGAAAAAACGCTTTAGGGAAAACATCTGCTGTCAAATCTATCCTAATCAAAACCATGCATATACCCATGCTAATCGGGGCAGGATAGGCTAGAGCTGAGTGGTTAGAGACGAGTCACAGACTGAAAGGCCCTGGGTTTGTTTCAAGACATTGTCTCTATGTAAGCATCCTTGCGCTAAATTAATTACCATTACCAGCTACTAAATACTTCGGTGAAATTACCTAATTGTAATTGTAAACAAAACAGGTATCAGTGGATGAGATGAAAAGATGCAAGGAGTGAGAAAAGCATTGTGTGTGTGTGTGTGTGTGTGCGTGCGTGCATGTGCGTGTGTTTGTGTTTGTGTGCGTGTGCGTGTGTTTGTGTGGGCGTGTGTGTGTGCGTGTGTGCCTGTGCATGAGATTCAGCGAGCGTGTAGGAGAGTTAGAGGGAGACAGAGCCATCACTGCGATGAGTCACATCTTGGAATGGCGTTCAGCGTGTTTGTGCATAATGCTCTGCAGGAGTGCGTACGGGGGTCTTTTTTTAGTGCTGTCTCCAGCTCTGAATCTCACGGTCAGGTCACGGCTCCGTGACACATTCCCTCTCTGCATGCTAATTATCCAATCAACACAAGCTATGTGCCCTGCAACCCCCCACCCCCCCCCCCAATTACTTATATTAAAAAGCAGCAGGGATAGAACGAATAAGATACTTTTAAACGATGGAGAATGATCGTGGCTCAACGAAGATGTCTTGTTGAAACCTCAGTTCCTCCCCGCTGCAGCGTCTTCACTCTAAAGTGGAGAAATTGTATTGGACGGCAAGATAAAGCCATATGAAACATGACTCTCCAGCAGTAGTAGGCATACAAGTGTTCATAGGCAGAGCAATTTGGGTCAGACAAAAGAAACGCCAAACAAGTGCTTATTTAATTCCAGTAAAGGTCAATAAACACGAAGGCAGCTTGATTGCTGCCAAGGATGCACTTTGGTTGCCATTGTTGGGGTGACCTTTCCTGTGGTTTCACAGAGTTCATGACACTTGGTAGTGCCATGACCACTCCACGTATAGTGGAGTGGTCCAACAGTGACAGGTTAGCTCTGTCAATGAATGTCTTTTTACCGGAGCTGCCCTGAGGTGCATTCAGAATTGGGGAACGTTTGCGACCGTCACAAACATATTCAAACATTTTTCCGTTTGAGTTGAGTTCGGCGCGAACATTTGCCAAATTTGCAAACATAAGCAAACGGTTTGAAGAGGTAGTTCTCGGCAAACACACTTTGACGCTTGATGAAGGGTGACAGTTCAATCTAATAATAATGTTTACACAACTAATTTAGCGATTACACGTGCCATATATGACATAAAGCCAACGATAACACAATACCAGTGAGTATTGGCGCAGTTAGAGCAGGGCGACAGGTGATCGAGGAGTCGCTGGTTCCAACCCCGCTAACTCCTCACCAATTGTCGAGGTGTCCTTGAGCAAGACACCTAACCCTAACTGCTTCCGGTGGTCAGGTGTCCTCCTTGCGTGGCTGACATGAATGTGTGTGTGAATGGGTGAATGTGAGGTGACGCTGTAAGGTGCTTTGAGTGGCTGAAAGGTTGGGAAAGCGCTGTATAAATGCACCCATCCTCTGTTTCTTGTTCTTGTCTTCCAGCAAGACACACGCACGTCCTCCTCTCTTCCTAAACTGGACCTGCACGTCATTCCGGTGTGGAGAAAAGGCATCACGGGGAAAGGAGTGGTCATAACTGTTCTGGATGACGGGCTGGAGTGGAACCACACCGACATCTACCCCAACTACGTAAGAACGCCCGTTTCCATGGAGACAGCCCCGTCGCCTGGGCCCGCGTTCCCATAGCAACGCTGCCGGTGACACCTTACAAGGCATTTTCATAAAGACACTAATAGATTCTCTCTATATGATAATGGATGCTTCCGAGAGTCTCCGGGAAACCTGGATGCAGTGGGGATAGGGCTTTTACAATTCAGTCAGCCCACATAATCAATCGATGCAGTTGAAAATCATTGTGGAAGAGGTTCACATGAAATGTATCTCACTCTCTGAACTGATCTTCCTTTTATTAAGGAATTGTGTCTCTTAAAGGCTGCCTTGGGTTAATGAACAAACCACAGTGAACCATGTATTTCTTTAACAAGAAAGGCAGTGAATACAGACTCAATCACATTGCAAATGTTCCATTCGCTGTAATTTGCATTTGGCAGATTTCATTAATTTGATCATCCAAAAAATAGAAGTATAGCATATAGCATTACAGCAGCATTACCATATCCTAATCATGTCTGACATGAAACTGGACAGAAGGATCAGTATGCTGGATTTCCTTCTTTGATCCTCACTCTCCCGTCTGTCCTGGTGACAGTACATGGCCACAGGATTCACTTGTTTGTCACCATGACGGCTACTGATTGTAGCCAATGTGAACACGCTCTGTTTCCAATAGGACGCAGCAGCCAGCTATGATTTCAATGACAATGATCCAGATCCCTTCCCAAGATACGACTCCACCAATGAGAACAAGTGAGTGGACTTTTGAGATATCACTAGTAACGACTCCTGGCATTAGAAATTACTTTTTTACTACTACATTATAACTGACATTCACCAAAATCTTCTTGTCATAAAGGAGAAAGTGAATTATTTATCATATCTAGTTAATCACATTAATCAAACCTAAAGATACACTACAGTAACCTCTACAGTACAGTGTACGCCAATTAATGGGTGTATTAGTGGATCATACGCAGCATTCTTACAAAAAGAATCAATATCGAGGTAAACAAGCAATAGTTGTCAATGCCAACTGATTTCTTTTACAAAATATTGTATGATATACAACATGTATGCGTCAAGATAATGCCAAATTGCTGTTCATAATCAAGATAACATGGTGCAGGTGTGTGTGGCGCTGCAGTATAATGATCTTATCTTAGAAAAGGCTGATCAGATCCTAAATGATTATTCTGAACCTCCTCATCTGAAAGTCTGAGAGTAGCAAGTCAAACTGTAGCATCCTGCATCAGAACAGTTACAATATACAATTTATAGCAGATCACTAAATTATAGAGAGATGTGCAACTACAGTATTACTCGGTGTGGGTATTTTGATTGTGTATATCAATAAATAAATACATATTTAGAAATTATTTACAGATAATTAAAGTTAATGTCAGTTTTCCATCACTGTAATTTAAGATATTATTTTATTTAGTATAATCATTGAATAAGGCACGGTAAGCATAGCGGCATAGACGATGTCTCCATTCTACATTGGAAACCATGGCTTCTTTGAAACTCCAGCCTTTTCATGGGACTTCAATGTCTTTTTGTTCCTCGTCAACGTGAAGCTGGTGACTCATGCTCTGCCAGCTGCCACTCACCACCTTACATGCACCCATCACAACGCATGCAAACATATCATACACACACACACAAACACACCGCCTCTCCCGGGCTAATGATAGCGTGCTCTTTTGTTACGCAGGCATCACAGATGCATAATTAGCTAGGCTACTGTATGACCGCAGGACCTACATTTTCACCGGATGACGCAGGTTCTTTTTGTATGATTCACAAATGATACTTTTTATGTAAGCAAAACAATAAAACCATGAGCATTTATACAATATGCATGTTTTGGAGCCTATGAAAATAATGAGAGCAAATGTAAAAAAATATATTTATAGCAGGGCAACAATATACAATACAGTACAATACAATACAATACAATACAAAGCAATACAATGCAGTACAATACAATACAATAAAACAAATGCATCTAAAAAGTAAAGCATAACAGAGCAAAACTTAAACAAAGATAAAGCAATAACTTTGTGCTTGCAGTATATCTGTCAACAAACGGACACAAATAAATTCTCTAAATATGGTTTTTCACATTCTGTTTTGGTAGACATGGAACCAGATGTGCTGGAGAAATTTCTATGCAGGCAGACAACAATAAATGTGGTGTTGGAGTTGCCTACAACTCCAAGGTTGGAGGTAAGACATATCTGTGTGCGTGTGCGTGGGTGTGGGCATGATGCATAAAGGACTGACCTGTTCTGTGGGAAACGGCTGGGAATTGTTTTTTTTAAATGTGTATTTTCGAGCGGTTGGTCATACCATGAAAGCCCAAGGTTAATAAAAGGTTCCTGTACAGTAGCAGGACGTAGGAGCTGTTGTACAGTGTCCTGCACGCTCCCATGCAGTGAAAGCATTTGGATATCAATGACGCAAAGTCAGAGGAGCTTGCATGACCAGCAGGTTCACTGGGCCCTATGAGCGCCTGCTAAATTACTATCTTAAAATAGCTACGCTGCACTGATGAAATTGGGCCGTATAGAGAACTTGGCAAATTTGTGGCACTTTCTGGTCATGAAATGCAGCTACAACTATGTGCTCTGTATCATGGGTTCTCAAACCCCCCAAAATAACAGTGCCAGAGACCCGCGACCCCCGCTATCCCCAGAGGTGGTACAACACAACAGCCATGATTTTATTTGATAGTATTTTAATATAGGATAGTAACAGAATACATAATGTAGTGTATAAACTGTTCTACTAACAATTATGGATAAAATATGCCAATTCTAATCCTTTTTAAATTATATTTCATTTCTGAACATCATCTCGTGACCCCTTTCGGTCATGAAATTTTTCGGTCTAAGATTGCTAGTGCTGTAGTGTCAAATCTAGTGGCAGAAAGTCATATCAAACAACAATATATTATTTTCTATGATGTAGCTGTAACCACTTGATGCATGGCTCAACAGTGGTGCCCTGCTTTACATAATATTGTCCTGCTTACCCACTTTAATAGCGCCCCACTTTCCCTGGGCGCTGCACAGCGACTCCTCACTGCTCCCTTGAGATAAGACAAATTTGAAATGTATCTGTATGTGACAATAAAAGTATCTTTACCTTTACCTTAACATTAACCTTAACCTTAACCTTAACCTTAAACTTTACCTTAACCTTTACCTTAATAATACTTTAGTAGGCTATTCATTTCCTTGACTTGAATATTGAATATTGAGCACTGACATAAGCTTTTCCATATTCTCTAGGGATTCGTATGTTGGACGGCATTGTAACCGACGCCATCGAGGCAAGCTCCATTGGGTTCAACCCGGACCATGTGGACATCTATAGTGCTAGCTGGGGACCCAACGATGACGGAAAGACCGTGGAAGGGCCCGGCCGTCTGGCTCAGAAGGCCTTTGAGTACGGCATACAGAAGGTAATCAGTCAGTAGTCCGCCAGTCTTCGCTCACATTGACATTGACATGTAAATTGGACCACAAACAAAGTGGTGCAGACTGCACCAGACAACACTATCTCAGCTGTGGCACTGCATGTCCAATGTGTGCGGGGCGGAGCTTCTGAGGGAGAACCCTATGGCATTGGAGGGAGATGTGTTTTTGTGTTTAAATATCAACAAGCGCTCTCCGGAAAGACTCATTAAAGCAGTGTTGTAATAAAATAAATAAAATAAGCTATGCGCTCAGCTTCACTCCCCCTTCCTTCTCTGTTGTGGCGTCTTTAGGGTCGTGGAGGGAAGGGCTCCATCTTTGTGTGGGCGTCGGGGAACGGTGGTCGCCAGGGCGATAATTGCGACTGTGATGGCTACACAGACAGCATCTACACCATCTCCATCAGCAGTGCCTCCCAGCAGGGCCTGTCTCCGTGGTACG
>JAOEGT010000020.1:1553036-1578605 GCA_025447795.1 Speoplatyrhinus poulsoni
AGTAAAAAGACTGTTACAATAGTCCAAACGTGATGAAATAAAAGCATGGACGATCATCTCTAGTTCGGCTTTAGACATCAGAGTTCTTATGTTGGATATATTCCTCAATTGGAAGAAGCAGTTCCTGACTAATTGTTTGGTGTGGTGCTGCATGGACATTGCTGTATCAAAGACAACACCTAAACTCCTGAGGCTCGGTTGGACAGACGTGTCCAACCGATGTATAATGTATACTCACTTGTATACGCACTTGTATAATGTATACTCAAACATGCACGTCATCCCAATAAATTAATAAAAAAATAAAAAAGAGCAAAGCATTTTACAAACATGGAAGCACTGTTGCACAAGTTGTCCCATGGTTGCACATAGTTCATGACACACACACAGAGGGGCAGTGTTTGATTGTGTTCAGTTCATTGATGGCTCTTGGATAAAAACTGTTATTCAGTCTGGAGGTGTGAGCTGTGAGTGCTCTGTAGTGCCTCTCAGAGAATGAGAATAACCTAAATATACATGGAAAAATGGGAATAACCTAAATATTCAAGGTAAACATGGGAATAATTAAGTAAACTGTTTTAGGTGATCATTTATAAAGCGTTGTAGTGAATAAAGGTGGCAGTAGTGTATTGTTCAAGAGTTTTGATAGTTAGCAGGGGGAACAACTGTCTGTATTTACTGGTTGTTGTCCTATAACTCCATTAGAGTAGAGAGAAGCAGGGTAAACAGTTTGACTGGTGGTTGTGGTCCACGATGATCTTATGGGCCATCCACCGCTCTGTGTGTAGAGGTCCTGCAGTGCTTGCAGTTCACACCTGGTGCATGCAAGGATCACCGGTTCCAGAAGCATTAACAGGTCCTGTGTTTTAATTATGACTGCCTCTGCTAATGAAGTCTCCTTTGTTTCCCCTCAGCTCGCGGAGACCAAAGTGTTCACCTCCTCATGTACACCTGCTGCTGAAAACCACATCACTCCTGGGCAAAGGTAAGTCATCTCGCTGCTTGTTCTGTGGAGACAGTGTGTCTCTCCTTCATATCACTGTATCAGTATGTAGTGTGTACTTGTACTGCGAAAGTCCTATTTGATTTATCGGAGCTCTTACTGTAATTAGTGTCTTAACGTTCAACTAAGGTAAGGTGTTGGCTAGAGAGCTTTTCCAAAGGTGTCACACACATTACTGTCACCATAAGGTTGTAATACTTAAGTAAACAAGTTATGCTATTTGTGTTGGCATACAAGCTGTGCAAAAGGCTCTACAGATAATTACAAGTGATGTTTAACTGGGTAATTGCAAAATCCTGTCTGGATTCAAATTAGCTTTATTGTTTACAAATGAATTGATTCATTAAATGTGATTGTCTAATATGTAACTCCCATGCAATGATTTAAATGCGTTAGCAACATTTGTCTTAATTTATTGATATCCTGCGAAATAGTGTGAATCGTGTTGAAACGAGTAGTCGTCTACTCCCTCGACAGTCTGGACCTGGCCTCGCTGCTGCAGAAGCCTGTAGCTGGAGGAGGGAGAGAGGCACCCACCTCCCCCTCCACCCAGAGCCTGGTCTTCACCAACTCCCACCACCACCCCCGCCTCCTCCCGCAGCAGCAGCAGCAGCCCCCCAGCCACAACGGCACTGGCAGCACGAGCTACGCACATGCTGCCCTGGTAAACACACATGACACACATACCCCCAGTCCTCATACAGCGGGCCCCTTGTCTTCTTCTCTTGACTGCCCTGCTGATCCAGGGAGACCCTGTTTTCACGTTTCTTACGCTTTAAATTAGTTTTAGTGCTCCCGTTTATTTACACACACCTTTCCTGCACGTTTCAGTTTGAGTTTTACCCTAATGTCTCCTCCTACACATTCCACTTTTGAGTTTTACAGAATGTTATTCTGCTGCTACTGTTGGCTATGTTACACCACCTACAATATATCGTTAAGTAATTTAAATAAAAGTGGCAGTGCATATTTTGAAGAGGGTATGTGTTTCAACGTTGCATTAATTTCATGATTAAATGGATTTGAGTGTGTAGGCTAGCGCTTGCAATTAAATCCATACGTAAATAAACGCATTTCCATGCGTTGAACACCAGAGGGCATATCAGATGGAATTAAGGACACCAAGCAAAGACCAAAGAGGCGTTCATATCTATGTTTACACACACTCCTTTTCCTACACATTCCAGTTTGACAATTAATCTTCATGCACTTTTCCATCCGTCAGTCGTCGGTGCTGGGTGCTGGTTTCGGGGACCTGGGACAAGCCAAGAGGAGTCAGCCCAGCGCCGGAGCTCAGATCCTGGAGCAGCTAAAGGGCCCCGGCCTGGGTCCGCTTCCCTCCTCCCAAGCGGACCTTCCTGCCGGCACCCGGGGGAGCAGCAACAGCAGCAGCCCCCTGGGCCGCATCGCGGGCCTGCGAGCCCCCATGCCTGCGCTCTCCCCCTCCACCACCGCCGCCATCACCTCCTCTTCCTCCTCCAGCTGGGACATGAAGACGGCAGATCCGGTCTCCTCCTCACTCTCACAGTTCAGCCGTGAGTGTTGGCAGGGCTGTTGGGGCATGTGTATATTCAGGAATGTGATATAGCCTACACACACACACAGGTCGTCACATTTCTGGAATATTTAAAAGTTTATTCCTGACATGAAAAGTCAGGAAGTTGTTGATTGATTGATTGATTGATTGATTGATTGATTTTTTTTTATTTTTATTTTTTTATTTATTTTAGTTGCCCTTAATCAAATGTTATTGGACAAGGTAGATTTTGAGATATCTTGAACTAATTTGTCTGAATGTTTACATGAGTACACATCATCACATTCACAACATTGTTCTGCATTGTTCAATATAGGTAATAGAAATTCAGATTTTTAGTCAGTGAAAGTCTGGGAATGTGACATTTGATTTAGAGTGGGAACCCTGCACACACCAGTGGGTCTGTGCGTACATGCAGGGTTTCCACAGGTCCTTAAAAAGTCGTAAATACTATAAATACTCCCAGCCGGAAGGTCGTGGGTTTGAACCCCGCTGTTGAATATGTGCTGATTAACTCATTAAACATCGGTTGCCAGGGTCTCTGGCTTGAATTCCATGCTTAACAAAGGCTAATCCTTTTAATGAATTGGCAACCATCAAAGCAACACGTTATTTTTTATTTTATTTTTTGTCGTGTAAATAGCCAAATGCAGTAGAAAAGTAGTTTGTCTAACTAAAACGTATATATTGTGAATCGTCCCTGATCAAATAAATAAGAACTAAATCCTTAGCTGCCATGTGAATTGTGACCTGGGCCATTCACACCAGGTGCAAATAACACCTATTGACACCTGGGTTTAAAGGGCACCTGCCTAAAATATAATTTTTTGTTTGTTTTCTGTAGTACTTGTTTCATGTCCAGAGCACACACCTAGCTAGTGTGTCCTGCATGGGGGCTAATGCATCCATAGGCTAATGGCATCTCCTCATCAAAATAGTTCTAGAATTTGAGAACTTGAGAACATCATGGTTTAGTTTGAAGGTTGTTGTTGAATATGATATGCTGCAACTCATGCAAGAAATTGGGTCATTTTGGGCTAAAAAACTAAACAAAAAAATACCATAAGCTTTCACTACATTAATATACTTTACTAATTCTGAGATTCAGATATACCTTCATATCAGTTATACTTTTTTTGCCAGTATGGATGTGAAATAGGTCCTAAATTGCGTTCATAATGGTCTTAAAAAGTCTTAAATATAACTTGTTGAAACCTGCAGAAACCCTGACATGGCTACAGAGAAGCCCTACTTTATAGGACTGGGTAATGCCACGGACCTTGCGATACAATACGTATCACGATACATGGGTCGTGCATCATGATACATTGCGATAGGATACATGTTGCTGGTGTACCACCATGTAATACGTCACAGCATATTGATAACACATTGAGTCAAAGTGATTTAGTTAAATATTTCCATTTCAATGTATTATAATGGTATTTGAACCAGTGAACTGAAATGTAGATGCCACAACATCATGAAAATAAATAACATATTAGGAATACTTATTACACTATCATTGAACACTGCTATATGGCAACTAGCTCTACAGTGACACCTACAGGATCAGTAAGTAAGTCGCTCGTGTGAGAATTTTCAGGATTATTTGTGTATGTTCAGGTGTGTGTGTGTGTGTGCACTAAGGTGAGTTCGGCCTGCAGCCAGAGCCTTCTCTTGTGCTGAGCCAATTGGTGCAGAGGCACGCTGGCCCCTCCCTGCCCTTGGCACGCCAGCCCAGCCCCCCGACACCACAACAACACCACCATCACCAACAAGCAACGCCCCACTCGGCCTCGCCCACCCTCCAGGCAGGCCCGGGGGGCTCTCTGCTGGCTGCAGGCGGTGCCAAAGCCCCTGCCCCCGGCGTGGCAGGGCTGGACCCTCAGGGCAGCAGCACGCCACAGCAGCACCGGGCACCACTCAAGGGCCAGAAACGAAGGATACCTCCCACATCCAAGGTGGGCTGCAGCCGCGGCTTGTTTCCTTCCTTTGGCTGTTTCTGGCTACATGTGTTCCTACTTAACTGTTACGTATCTTCAATATGAGGTCCAACTATCTTGAAGACCTACACTGTTAAATGACACACGATGGTTAGTGCTGTGTGAAAAAACTAATGCATCATAATAATATCATAATTTGATTATGCAGTTATCAGAATTTGCACGTACAAACGCACGCACAGCGGAAAAGTCTTCTGTGCAAGTTTATCCCACTTTTTAGCCCAGCCTTAGCGCTGTCCAATAGCATAGACTGTTTCTCTACCACAGTCCTTTCACGAGTTAGGTCACAAAATACATCGGTTTTTAATGTATCTATTTAAAATTACGAATCACTAAATTCATCTTACTGTTGCTGATTTTCTTAATAAACGTTCCGTTAGATCGAAAAAATCCTTGTCAAAAAGTATTTCCAGGCGGTTTGATACAATGTAAAGACTCTATTTTGACTGCCAGGAGGCAGATATGACAATTCTTCTTGTATCGATTTAAATTCCGGCATCCATTTTATAGTCTATTTAAGGGGAATTTACCTTATTTGGTTCCCATGTAATAAGATACATTCTAGTTATGAGAGAGTACAGCCTATTGACCACTCATAGGTGTCGAAAGTCACATGTGGACGGACTTTGTCTATGCTGTATGCATGGGTGACTGCATTTTAGATGATGTACTCACAGCCGTGGGACCATTTAGGCACGGAGGTCTGCATATAGACGAGAATGTGATTTAACAATGAGACAGATAACATGCGTTTGACTCTGAATGCATCTTAGGAAGTATATTATATTTATTCACATATAGAACCAAAAAAAAACTATATTTTTGTAGATATAATTAATTCATTACAAGCAACTACATTTCAAATAGTTTGACTGTTCCTGTACTAAAACCCATAAATGTTTTTCGTTGACTTCACTGGCTTCAAGATTGACACATCTACTCATCAGATACTGTGTGGTTCTATAGTGTAATGGGGTTTTAGATAATAATTCCAATGAATTATTCAGTTATACCAATTTTTTTCATGTAATCTAGTGTCATCCACAGGGGGCTTGTCACATAAATAAACATTTCACAAAAGCTACCTACATTTTAATACAAAAATGAGCTTTGTAACACATACCTGTCTCAAAATACACATATGTAAGGGCATATTTGTACAGAGAGCTAAGATAATGGTTTAGAGATTAAGAGGTTTTAATCAAATAAAAAAATAAGGGTTTTACTTAAGCACAAAAACTATACAGAACATACCAGAATAGATTATACAAAACGTAGGCTAGAGGGCAATCATCAGTACACATTATTCATTTAACTGATTTAATTTGGTTGTATTTCACAGATTGAAATATTCTAATATGAGTATCGCAGCTCAATGTGTAGCAGCATGTATTGTATCATGATAGGTGACGTGAGGTCCTTGTCATTACCCAGCGCTATGCTAGCTAACAGGAGCTGTGTATGTATGTATGTATGTATGTATGTATGTACCAGGTATAGCTTTGACTGTGATATTTGGCGTTGTCCTCCTAACAGATCCCCTCTACGGCGGTGGAGATGCCCGGCTCTGCCGAACTCCCCGGTCTCAACCTGCAGTTCGGAGCGCTGGACTTCGGCTCGGAGTCGGCGCTGCCCGAATTCGGCGCCGTGGACGCCTGTGCCAGCGGGCCGTCCCGGGAGTCCACGCCGGCCCCAGCAGCACCAACACTGCCCCCGGGACCGGGCGCGCAGAGCCAGACCAGCTTGTACTCCAAGCCACTCAGGTAACAGCACTTCTGCTTGCTGGTGGCTTAAAAGGCGCTCGATACCGTTACTGTTAACATGAGTATAATACAGTTGATATAGAAATAGAAGTCACGCTCCCTCTCTGGGTGTGTGTTGTAATTACAGCTCCTCTTCTTTGTTTTCATAGCCGGGCCAGACCATCTGCATGTCAGTACATGTGTGTGTGGCCCACAAAGCCTGTCAGAGATTGATGGTGCTCTAGTATGACATCTAGTGACAGAAAGTTTGACTTT
The DNA here is from genome assembly GCA_025447795.1 of Speoplatyrhinus poulsoni. Classification (NCBI taxonomy): domain Eukaryota; kingdom Metazoa; phylum Chordata; class Actinopteri; order Percopsiformes; family Amblyopsidae; genus Speoplatyrhinus; species Speoplatyrhinus poulsoni. Next base: position 1,559,601 of record JAOEGT010000020.1, read on the forward strand.
AGGCTTATGATTTATATTGCTCCGTAACAGGAGCTGCATATAACTGACTTTGTTTTTTTGTGTTTGTTTGTTTTTCCTGTCCTGTTGTGGCGGTGGGGGGTGTGTGTGTGTGGGGGGGGGGTGGGGTTAGTGAGTCACTGGGAAGCCCTCTCTCTATCGCCCTGCCACTGGCTCTGTCCTCGTCCGAGCCGGTCTACCCGTCTCCATCGGTGGCCGTGCCAAGCCTCACACCTTCCTCCCTGGGCACCGCCAATCCTCCTGCCCCCTCCCCCTCCATCTCCATCACGGCCTCCGTCTCTTCTGCCACACCTTCGGCCCTCACCTCCTCCACTCCCTACGCGCCGGTGGGGGGGACCTACGACGGGGGCTTGCCCCACCACTCGCGGCTGGCCTTCTCCCAGAGCAAGGAGGCCTCTGGCCCAGTGATGGTGAGTCGTCGTTCCCTATGATCAGGTCACGTCTTCTGGGTTAAAGACTACTCCATGTGCTTTTTATCCACCCTGGGATCCACCCCTAGCCTGGTGTAACCAGACCATGTTCAGTGTGGCCACACTCCATTGGGAAGTGTTCGCAATGGTTTCCTCCTGCTTGGCGTAGACCTCTGGTTAATTTTCAAACTATTGGACAGCGCCGAACCAATCGGAGTTGCTACAGCTGTTTTAATCGCCACATCTAGCTCCACCACCATTTAGAAACGCGTTTGACTTCAACGTCATCTCGCTAACCCACGCTGATTGGTCCGCTAGCAAGGGTGGCTTTGCGAACGCTAATGCGAACAGGGTTTCCAGACGATAATCTCAGCAAAATGAAATTGATCTGAAATCACTAGTCGGGCGGAGCCAGGCTAATCCACCCGGCGAATATGATAGAAAACATGACATATCGGGAGTATATTTGGCTCGCTTGGCTTTCAGTATTCAACCTCTAGCATAAAAGTAACTTTACCCTGCAAAGTATCAGTAGCCTTGCATTTGTTGGAGCCAAACCACTTGATTAGTGCTAGCTAGCACATGACACAACACACTATAAGCTATCCAATGAAAGGTTGTTATGTCGTCAATGGCTGTATCGCCAATGTTTCCAGTAAGTGCTCCCCTATTGGTCATCCAGGGAGATAATCGAGGAAGCCTGTTGTTTGTGTTTTGAGGCTAGCCCATCCGCTCTGGCGCAGATGACAGTCACATCAAGTAACCTCCTTGCTAATGCCTGTTCCACAATGTTCTCCCTTTCAAGTCAATCTAATCAAAGTGTTTTGGGAACTTCCTGTGCGTTCCCCAGTGTTACGTAGACGCGATAGAGGTGTTAACACTGTGTGGAGAGACTGAGCTGTTTTGTTCTTGTCACCAGAACGGCCTCAGCGGCGTGAGGACCTCTGCTGCTCTAGACCGTAAGATGGCTCCCTTTGTGTATTGATTGAATGGATCTTCTGTGGCACATAGATGGCTCCAGCATGCAGGACTCCGGGGCTGACCGCTTGTGTGTCTTCCCCTCTCCTGCACGCGGCAGCCTCGTCGCCCTCGTCCTCCACACCAAAGCCAGAGTCTCCGTCACTGAGCCTCGGGACCAACAGTGCCCCCCCGGCCCCGGCATCCCACCTGCCCCCCACCGCCATGCCCTCACATGGTGCCGCCACGCTGTCCGGCCTGGCTCAGGACCTGCCCACCGCCAGCCAGCTCAGCACGCAGCTCAACAGGTGACAACACACAAATGTGCCCATTTACACACACACACACACACACACACACACAGATGACCCCACATAGACAGAGAGACAGTCAGTCAGTGAATACCAGGCAAGATATCAGCAAGGTATATGGTCTAGATTCCTTGGGCAAAATCAAACTGAAGCGAGATCCAAGTGGTCTCGCGAGTTTCAGTAGGCGACTTCCCATTGAAGCTCAGCTTCAATAGTGGCCTATGGGGCCGTGCTCCCGTTGGTCTCGTCAGATACGCTGTTCACAAACGCAGATATCAGTATTGCTAAATGAATACTGGGTTCGATGAGGGATATAGTGCAGATGCTGTACACTTAATGAAATAGCAACGTTGTCATGTTACATACTTTAGTAAACATCAAAATATCTTCTTAAATTATATGGGAAGCTGATGTGGTATGATATACCATATCGTCAGCATTAGCTGTGGTAACTTTACATTTGCATTCATAAAATACAGTATGATACAATAACGTCAGCATCATTACATTATGGTATCATGAAACCATAATGTGTTATGAAGGCATGGTTACAGAGTGATGGAGGTTAGCCCCCAACCTGAGTGAAGGGAATTACTTGATGAGATGTATACATGGATAGCTATGCTAAATGTTCTTCTGCCTAACCTGTGATTGCTGTACCACTGCACAGGGAGATGTTAAAACTGATTCTGTTGCTTTTTTGTTTTTCCTTCCTGCTCCGCTCTTTGTGTGTCCAACCCTCGTCTTGTCCGGCAGCCATGCCAGCAACCATTCCTCAGTGTCAGCTCTGGGCTCCAGCTGTCTCACAGTAAGTACACAGGTGCGTGTGTGGCTTGTGTGTGGCTTGTGCTATAATGTTTTGTTCCTGTTCAGGGTTCCACACTGAGGCATCTTGGCACCAGCACATTGCTATGATGCCTGTATGTGTGTTAGGGAAGAAACGTATACATATGCCTTTTTTCTGGCCAATTACCTTTTTTTTTGTTTAAAGCCTGATTGGCCTGTTCTGGTCTAGTTGTTTTTAGCAAATTCAGATTTTCATAGTGGTTTCACAATTTATTTTACAGCTCTGCATCATTTAGATGATGAGACATTTAATTTAAAATCATTTAATTCAGTCATTTGTTGACTGTCCCTTAGCCGCCAGCGGAAACAAGTGTGATCTTTTCACACTTTTACAAGACCACTTAACAAGCGGGATTGATTAAAAAAATAGCCACAAAAACATGCTCTCTTTCACTGAGATGAACAATAGTAGGCTTATGCAAATAGATTTGCTCTCTGCGTTACAAAGATATTGATGCTCAAAGCGTGAATGTCTTGTGTAATATAAAACCAATTTTACACAGTAATGAATAACACACAGAAAGACAGGTGTTTCAGAGATACACTCCTATCCCCTGCAGTACACCAGTGTGGACAGCCTCACCGCCAGCTCTCTGGCGCCATCCTCAGGAGCGTACAGCTCCTCGCAGGCTTCGCAGGCGCCCTCGCTCCACCCCGCCCACAACAGTAGCATGGGCCACCTGGCCAACATGGCCGCCGCGGGCATGGTGTCCGGCGGCGGGCTGCACTCCGCCACCACCAGTGCGGTGCTGGGACTCTGCTCCAATGGAGCCACCGCCACCTCCAACCTCTCGGCGCACCGTACCACGCCGCTGCTGTCTGCCTCCACCGGTACGCACGCACGCACGCGCACACACACACACACACACACAGAGAGAGAGAGAGAGCGCTCAGGGAGTCTTACCCTCCCTGCACGACCCCTCGACTTGTGGTCGAGTTCTATTTTTTTTACGATTACCTATCCTGACTGCATCAAATATGTTGGAATACAAACAGATGGAGCAACGTAATGCAGCCCTTCCTAGGGGAGCAAAAGTGGTGCAGTTCCGTCAGTGTCCTTTTCATAGGCAAGTCTGTCCACTCGGCAGCCTTCTTGGACAGATAGCTGGAAGACCCTATCCAAGTGAACGGGGAGAAAGATCCGTAACTGCACTTTTCAATGGCCACCGGGACATAAAAACTGCATGTATACAATCGCAAATCCCATCTGAAGAAAACATAATTTTACATTTTTGACTTTGTCCCAAAGTAACATTTTAAAAGATGTTTTCCCCCACAGCTTATACTTCTGCTATGCATGTGCAACTGCCAGCTTGCGTCAGTGCCACAACACAATTGGTTAAATGTAAATAGTGCCTTATTTGCCATCACAGAATTCCTCCATAGGGTTCCATTCAAAATACTCTGTAAGTGGCATGTCTCCTCCTATGTGTATGGCTCCGGTATCTTAAGTGGGTGTTTTCACCCTACTTCACTACTGACGTTTTGCATTGGCTTGCATGGAGCGCTGTAACTTCGAACTGGGTGCATAAAGGGGGGATAAGCTCTATGGGATCAGTCCCACTCCTCTCCCACCCTAAAGTGGAACGCAGAAGTAGTCGCCGTGCATTTTGCACCTTTCGCTTTGCTCTATTCTCTCTGATTGTATTCAGTAAATGGCATCAGGAAATCCACAGAAGAGCTACAGTTTGTGTAACCATTGAGCATGATATTCTAAGTGTGTAGATGAGTTAAAATGTCAAGGGTGTTTTTTTGTTTGTTTTTTGGGGTGGCGGTGGGGGGTTCACTCTTGACACGTCCATACTAAGACGTCACGTGCCCTGAGTGAGAGGTGGGAACTGTAGTTAACGTGCATAGTGGTTGTGTTGTGCTTGCGGTGACAGGTAAAGCTCCACCAAACCTGTCCCAGGGAGTACCTCCTTTACTGCCCAACCAGTATATCATGGGCCCAGGAGGGCTACTGCCAGCGTATCCAGTAAGTTACCATGCATATCGCCGGAGAACAGGCCTATAGGTGTTGGTCCGCAACTGAAATGGGCCCCGAGAGAGACCCCATGCGTTGTCAGTGTAGGGCTCTGTGTGGGCAGAGCAAGGTCTTTTGGGCTGGGCTTTAACACCTAGGGTTTATGTCGCCCACCAAACGCTTAAGAGAATAGAAAAGGTCCACAGCTTGTCATGGCGTCACTTCTGCTTCTAGCTCCGCTCTGCTACTGCTTATCTGTTTGTGTGCATCTGATTGGCCCAGGTGCACACGTGACTTCGTTTGGCCAATAACGAGGCCAGAATGAAGCAATGATGTAATTGTGGAGTCAAAGGTCTATATAAAACTACAGTGAATGCCGTTTCTAACCATGCATAAACGTACGTTGTTTCCACCGCTAGTGTTTGGCAGTGCGCGACATTCCCCTGTCTGTGTGTCTGTGTTTAAACAGCAGATATATGGCTACGAGGACTTGCACATGCTCCAGTCCAGACTGCCAATGGTGAGCACCTGCATACATCCCACCTTGACACCACCGCAGTAGTCCCAGTAAGACGCTAGTGTGTTCTTTCATTGGGTGAATATCACGGGGGAGGATTGATGTCCCCTTCTGCCTTCAGCCCTCTTTGCAGGATTACTATGGAATCACATTCCCTGGTCCGACAGCAGCTCTCTCCGGCAGAGACGTTAGTCTGGCCAGCAACCCCTACTCAGGTAAAGCACAGCCAACCCTTGGCTAGTACATTAAAGTGTAACTGCACCCCTAGTCTCGCAGAGCCAGCCTTTCCTTACGTACTTAAGTCTGGGACACAGCGCTGGCTAATTGCGTCAGGATCCGCCTACTTGACAGGAGAGGTATTTTGATTGACATGCACATCAACCGAACACGTAACTCAGTGACAAAGTCGGATGTTGAAAAATGCGTCAAGGAGCTAATGTTAGAATTTGATGACGTATGAGCGTAGTGTACCGATGAAAACTTATTTTTTTTTTACGGCTATGACGCGTTGTTCTGCTTTCAGCCCATAAAATGCAGATTTGTATACGACACAACGGGAGTTGTGTCAGTATTACTGTAACACCAGCACTGATTTGTGTCTCGTCAATCCTATTTGTTTACAGTTCAAAAAACATAATTTTTAGGTGCAGTTACACTTTAAGCAACCTGCGTATCTGCTCCTCACTGTAGTTCTGTTTTTATAGGCGGTCAATGGGATGGGTAAATGACCAGGTCTAGCTGTACTCTACAATAGATTGCACCATTAGCGTACAAACTTCTTCGTGGTCTTAGCGTACCAACTGTCTTCCGCAGGCGAAGTCACAAAGTTCGGCAGGAATGACTCCACCTCGCCCGCCCCCCCGACCAGCCTGTCAGCCCCCCAGCCTCAGCAGGGGCAGAACCAGAGCCAGGGCCAGGGCCAGGCCCAGCCTCCGCAGGGCCAGCCCCAGCCCCAGGGCCAGCACCACGGCAGTCAGCAGGCCTTCCTGCCCCCGGGCTACAGCTACACGGGCCTGCCGTACTACCCCGGGGTGCCCGGGGCCGCTGCCTTCCAGTACGGCCCCACCATGTACGTGCCCCCCGGGGGCCCGGCCTCGGCCAAGCAGCACAGCATGAACCTGGGCCTGGGCAACCCCTCGGCCAGCCCTTTCCAGCAGCAGAGCCAGCAGCAGCCCAGCGGCTACGGCCAGCACGCCTTCAGCTCAGGTCAGTGGTGGCGGGAGTGGACAGACACCCAACTACATGCGCAGTTATCATTCTTTTTACATTACTTCTACACACACATAAAGTGGCGAACACTGCTCACAACAATGCCCTTAGCTTTGCAGTGTGTTTCAATGTGTGGGGCGGCGCTTCTGAGGGAGTTTCATTTGTAATTCCTTCCAAATTGCCTCCTTGCTAGCTGGACCGGCTTCATTAGGCTTGCATAATGTGTGCACGTGTAACATCTATTACAATCAATTGCGGCGGCACGTGTAAACACCATATTAGATTAGAAGGATTTCGCAACATGTGCGGGCGTATGTGGCGATAAAAGCACGTTTACATTTCCATCCCATATAAGCATGTAACTCGAAGTCTTCAGTCGGATTTAATTTGGAATTGCAAAAAAAGCTTCCTCATTAACCATAGAACAACATAAGAACACAGCTACTGACTGTTCTCTGCCACTACTCCTGACTACCAGCAGGTGGCTGAAACACTGTCATGGAGTGCAATGAAGCCATTTATGTGCAGTAAAACGTGTGTGTATTTGTTTTCCTCCCTCCAGGGTATGAGGAGCTGACAGCGGGTCCAGCAGGGGTGGATTACAGCAAAGGCTACAACAATTCTTCACAGGCACAGGCCAAATCTGCTGCTACTGGCCCTGGGAAAGGTACTAGGAAACCCCCACGCCCATCTGTATTTGTTTTTTTGGTCCTTTTGCATTAGAACTGATGTTGTTCTAATGCAGTCGCCTTCTTTGTCTCAGGTGTCTCCGTGACGTCCAGTAACTCCGGTGTGCCAGACATCAGTGGGAGTGTTTACAATAAGACCCAGGTGGGCCTCTGCTTCCTTGCATTCATGTGGCTCTTTACAGTTTATTCATCTTCACAGTTTAATGCTGCGTTCAAATGGAACAGTGTCCTGTTGGTGGGCGGCAAAGTCGAGGCTGGCAAAAGAAAATGGTAGCCAATGCATTTGGTATGCTGTACAAAGCTCAAATAGTTAAACTGTGTTGCCGTCCCCCGTGAAGGCATTTACAACCGGGTGTAACGTAGCTCCCTCACTCACGGACACAGACAAAACATTGTCGATCTGGACAATGAGAAGCCATTACCTTTTGGTGCGACAACACTAGAATACTCTAGATACAATATTAAAATAATTACATAAAATAATAGTATGTTTAATTCTTTGTAATTGGAGCGAACAGATAATTTTAGCGACATATCGTCATTCGTGTTTCTCCGTGCCGAAGGCGTTTGCCCCGTGTTCCATGTGAATGCAGCATTAGAGCCAAGTCAATCCTATCCATGTGTATCGGCCAGCGTGACACTGACGTGCTCCGATTTGGCTCGTGTGTTTTCTCCCCTCCGCCCGCCACAGTCCTTTGATAAGCAGGGTTTCCATGCAGGGACCCCACCCCCCTTCAGCCTGCCATCAGCGCTGGGGGGCCCAGGGCCTCTCAACCCCGGTGGGGCCCCAGGAGGCTACGCCCCGGCCCCCTTCCTCCACATTCTGCCTCACCAGCAACCACACTCGCAGCTGCTACACCACCACCTAGCTCAGGACGGACAGGTAGCGCACGCACGCTCACACAACCTTTAGTAGCAGGCAGTGGTAAACCCCGGACACATGGCTAGCGGCGATGTAGTCCTTTCCTTGCATGAAGTCTGGGACACAGCGCTGGCTAACTGCGTCAAGATCCGCCTACTTGACAAGAGAGGTATTTTGATTGACATGCGCGACAACCAACTACGTAACTCAGTGACAAAGTCTGACGTAACATTTATACAGAGGAATTTGTTGAGAGACTTGCCAACACGACTGGCTGCTTTCAGGTATTGTTCTGTTCGATAAGTAGGCTACTGTTGGTGCTTAAAACAAATGAAATGTGTAAATGAAGCAGGCCACTGCACTAGTGTAGCATCAGAATTAGAGATACAGACTTCATGAGTGACAATGCTAACAGCCAATGAAAATCTACTCAATTTCGGAAAGTGCTGTCTATGCATCAGACGTTCAGCACAGAGCTGCTTATGACTTAGTGCTAATGGACAGAATAGGCTGAGACTAACAGCGATGTAGCGAGAGAGAGACAATGGGGAATGCTAATAAGATTCAGTGACTTGAAGCGACACGAAGTGGGCGGGTACAGAGTTAAACAAGTCTCAAATTCAGGCGACGTGATTGAGACGTGATTATCGTTGACTGACAGATTGACTGAAACATTTAGAGTAGGAAATGTATACAAGACGAATACCTAGCCTCAAGTGGCAATTTGAGGGAACTGCACAGATTTTGGCACTTAACCACCACTAGTTAATTTTCTCAGCACCAGAGGTGATAAGACATTAGATGAAGCTGTGTGTGTGTGTGTGTTTTCCATGTGCAGGGGGGTCCTAACCAGCGTGGCCAGTCCAGCAGCATGCAGCAGAAGAGCCAGGTCAACAAGTCCAGTTACGGCAGCTCTCCTTACTGGGCCAATTGAGACTGCAGTCTGGGCTGGTGTGCGCAGGGAGACACACACACACCCCCCCCCCCCCCCCCCCCACCTGTCTGACTGACTGATCAGACAATAAAGTGACAAACATTTTACAGCACCAAACTACACATACACACACTACCACCACCCCCTTTTGCTCTATATATCCCCTTTTCAAATTTATGGCTGTTGTATGTAAAATATATTTATGTATGTATTTATACAGTATATATGTATTGGTAGGACATGAAATGTGGTTTTCTGCATTTGTTTTTATTTTGAAGGACATTATTTCAAAAAAATTGTGGAAAGATTGCCTAATCATGGAAAATTAATGAAGTTGATGAATATACTTGAACACAAACATCATGTGACGTGGATAATGTTTCTTTTTGTATGCATACATGAACCCTGGAAGTGATGTGCATATAAAGGTGAAACATCATTGCATTGGCAAAAGCCTTCTTTATTTTAGAAGAAAAGGTTTTGTAACTTTGGTCTCCCCATCTGTGAATTCTTATACTGAGGGTGGCTTGAGTTACTTTTGGCTCCGTTGCCCTTCCGTCACCTATCTGCCAGCCAGGCCTTGGGTTTGATGTCATTTTAACATTGGTTTAATCCATGTTGTCCAACAAATTAAAAGTTCTGAACAGTTTGCAGTGTGGTTTTGTTCATCAGTTGGCATGGTGCGCGAATGTGGCCTTTAATCTTCCCCCCAAATCTCTGCAATACAGAATTCTCAACACCAGCATTTAACGCTAAACTTGTGTAAACTGCTAGACCCTAAACCAGAGAACCTCAAATTTAGACAACTCGTTAAAATTAATCTGTAGGCAAATAGCCAAACCAATACAACACTGATCGAGATTCATTTTGACTTCACCATCTGGTTTGCTGTGACAGGCCACTCAAAAGGGCTTTACAGATCAGATGCAAAATCTGAAACTGGTAGCCCGCCCAACAGTTGTGTATGTGATTGACAGGCAAGGCAGAAGCGCTGGATCAGATTGCTCACTCAGGTTGCTGGTAAAAATCTATCCTTTATGGAGGTGGGAGCGATCAACCAGGGCACATTCACTGAGCACTTCACTCGCCGATGGCTGTCTGACAAGTATACTATAGTTCTAAAATACTTAGCCACTTTAACGTAGGTGTTACGCAGTTTAATTTAGAAGAGCAAATATTCTGAACGAACGTGGTCTACTGCACCAGTGGCGAGTGTTCAAATGTCTGCTGCACGAGTGGCTTTAAGACTTTGCTGGTTCTGCGAATCTACTGTAAAGTATTTCTGAACGTGCCTGCGGCTCCCCAGATGCGATCAATCTGGCATGTTAGGCTAGGCAAATCGTGACTGGAACGTTGTCCTTCCAGTGTAGCATGAATTCACTATAAACCTAAGACATCTGGTTTTTGAATCAAAGTCTCAGAGCTTGGCTTTTCTGCTCATCCTGCAAGACAGAATGCCTTTGTAGCAAATGTATTATATACACCAAGAATCTGCTCTCACATGAAGTCGATTAATGAAAAGGTTCAACAAGTTTTATTTTGTTCCAACTACATTTAGGGAAACTTAATGTCAAGCTAAATGTAAACTAAATCCTGAATAGACATTAAAGCAATAACTGGACAACGGTGTTACTTTACAAAAGATTATACAGTATAGTATAACGGCATTTATTTACACTGGTTTTTTATTTATTTATATATATATATATATATATATATATATAAAAAAAATCTTCAAGGCACTTTTCTGGAACATTTAAAAGATTCAGACTTTCGAGTCTGACAGTTCTCCTTAGTCCAGAAAACATTAGGGGGGGGGGGCTGTACATAAACAATAATTCTGGACTTCCTATACAGGATTGTCTTTTTTCTTCTTTTTCTTCTTCTCAGACAAAGGCGCCTCTGTGGTCTCAGCTGGCTCGGGCTCCACAGCCTCAGACTTCCGTTTCTTATTCTTCTTCGCAGGAGTCTCCTCTGCTACCTCAGTCTTTGGTTTCTTTTTCTTAGACCCGGCGTCACCGTTCTCCACCTGAGAGCCAGATAAGTGTTAAGGGGACAGTGATGGCATTGCATCGTGTCAAAATGACACATTTGCTCAGGCAGTGCCAGTGTCAGACTCGCTTCAGTGGCCAGGTCCACTGGATAGGACCAGCCAATGGTTCGGAGTCAGAGTTAATCTGGCATGTCATGTAGAGAGACGGGACCACGGGGCAGGTCAACACCCTAGTCATTAACATGCACTGCCAGACCAATATCCACAAAACTGATTACCACCTCTGCCTCGCCATTTGTGTCGCCGTGCTCCCCTAGTTCCTCCTGTAGCTTCTTCTCACGCTTCTTGCGCTTCTTCTCCTTTTTCTCCATCTTGCGCTTTATCTCCGTGGCGACGTCTGAAGCCTGAGGGGTGGAGGAGAAACAAGACGTTGCGTCACGGCAACTACAGAGCTTTAGCGCCGCATTGAGAAGTTTTACTGCATCAGGCTCATTAAATCAGTTTCACCCCCACAGTTAGTCAGGGAAAGAGTTATCATCACTTGCAGCAAGTTCATTGAGAATAAACCTTTGGGAGTAGTTTGCCTATGTCGGCCAGAGCAGTGTTGAGGCACAAATAGCGGCTGTGCTTTTATACTAGCAAGCTGCCATACATTGTTCTTGCGTACAACTTGTTTTCTGCCCAAATCATGTCGATGTAAAAGACACACACAAGCTGTGAAGTAAACAGAGTTGGCGAACAGCGGGATATAGCAGACTCACCTCTTTCATAGCCTCTTTCATGACATCTACATTCTTGCGAGGCACCTCCCCAGTCTCATAGAACGACAGACGCTCCTCTACCTGGTTCCGCAATTTATCCCCAAACACACTTGTCGGTACCTCTGTTGAAGTAGGAACATTAGTCAGAGCCAGCGCAGCCAATTGTAACAGCGTGTACTTTTAACCAATAGACTCAGAGTGTTAAATCAGAACTGATGACCTCTGACAACACATTGAGATTGTCCCTTCATTTCACTTTGCTCAGGCATTAGCTTTTCAACATCATCTCAAGAGATGAATACTGTTGACGAAAAATGGAAGCATCATCGCAAATACGACAAATGTTCAATGACGTCAACACGGTTCTGCTCACCAGAGAAACAGTCTATGCGAGAGGCGATTGAGCATTTGTTTGCCAGGTATCTGGAGATGCGGCCTTTGTTCTTGGCGGCGGCACGGCCGATGAAGGTGGAGTGGAAGATCAGGCCATACTTGGGGGTGTTTCCACGAGTCTTCAGGGCCCTGTGGGCGAACATTCCTCCACTTACAAACAGAAGACGTTGTCTAACCTGCTACCTTCACATGAGTGGTTCTGTTGCAGAGCAACAAAACATTTTCATTAAACTTAAATTACATTATACCACCCCCCCCCCTTCACTTTACCTAGAAATTATATTGTACAAAAAAGACAACGTGTCCACCGTAAGTGTCTACCTCAAAACGTTGTGTGGCTGCTCAGACTATGGGGTACGTATGGGCAGGAGGGATCACTCCGGAGAAGGCCTTACTAGCTGCCAACTCCAGTCACCCTGCTCTGCCCCGGCCCGGCCCTGCCATCACAGCAGCCACAAGACCCCCAGCAGGCAGGGGGGTGCCCAAATACCTGAACAGGGCCTTTTCTGCTCCCAGGATCTGCACAGTGGAGGCCGGGTACTTGGCCAGGTTAGTCAGGCTCCCAGCATGGGAGATCAGGCGAGCACCCACCTGAAGGATTTAAGGATTAAACGAATCGTTCAACAGGCAGGCCTCCACACACGCACCTAACAGTGTTCAGAAAGCCAGAGGTAAAGACCATCAGCACCGATGGAGATTCTCCGCACAAGCATTCAGAGGATTGACAGATTTAGGTTTAACATCATCGGTCTCACATGGCTCGCCAACCAGAACACACCACCACAGCGCCTTACTCTTACACTCACCACTTCTCCGATTAAGGTGGCCAGGTTGGGGGCCACCTGGCTCATCTTGGAGCGCAGGTACTCCTGGAGCTCCAGGCGATATGCGGCCAGTGACACCACGCGAACCGAGAAGCGCTCTATGTTAATCAGGTCAATGGGCGAGATGTCCATACCTGGAGACACACAATGGGAACAACGTTTAAACAGGATGCCTGCCAGCCAGGCAGCAACTCACATTCTGGCAACAGGACACGGCTTGTTTCTCCCGACAGGATCCGCAGTGTGGACTGGCACCATCACTACAGGTTTATGAGAGAGATGCTCTGCCCCCCTGTGTTAGGCACCAGGGACATCGATTAAGTCCAAGGTGGGCATAAAAGGGGCGCCGCGTGGGCCGAACCCAGTCGTACTCACTCCTGGAGCACCACTGCCCCGCCATAGCCGTCTCCCTGCTCCAATACACCACATTCAAATGAATGTAGTCGTCAGGCTTCTGCTGAGACAGGTGTGTGTTGGAGCAGGGAGACGTCTAAAACACGGCAGTGGCTCACCGAGACCAGGAGTAAGAGTATCACCCGGCTAATAGTCTGACCAGCACACGAATGTGCGCGTACTGACCCATGGAGGAACGGGACGCATCCAGGATTGCCTGGGCCTTGGCACTATCCATAACAACCTCCTCCAAGCTCTCCAGGCTGCCCTCCGACAGCTCCTTCCGGTTGCCGATCAGCTGGGCCAGGCGGCAGTATGTGGCGTTGTCTGGCACAACCCTCACCAGCTCTGGGAAGTGGTAGCCGTACCATTCACTGTGAAGGCATTACGCAGGTCAAGGCATAACCGAGGGCACATCATATCCAGGCATGGTGGGCAACATACAGCCAAGCAAAACATTAAGACCACTGCAGCAGTTGGATTATAACTATTTATACAGTTTATTTGCATGTATGGTCAAATATTTACACCATTACATTTTAACAATTGTGCAGTGGTCTTAAGTTTTTAGATAAGAATAATTGCAGGCCTGTCTCTACCCAGACAGTGTGGCACTACCAAAAAGCTCGGTAGAGCCTACATGCAGGGTAGAGGTTTATGTCCCTCCGTTTTTTATACAGCCAGCACTCTAGGAGGCGCTGTCTGCGGTAAGCATTAGGAGGCCTAGTTTTAAAATCACACCCTCTTTGAGCTGTAGATAAACGCCACACTTTGACATTACAAGCAGAATAAACTAAAGACACTTTCCACAAGAACACCATGCAGCTCTGCCCATTAAACAGCAGCGTTCAGCACCAGCTACTTACCGGACTCTCATGGAGAAGGTGTTGATGTCCTTGTCCAGCTGGTCCAGTAGAGCGATGGACTGGATGATCATGTTGTCTGCCCGGTTGACATTGAACTTGACCTTGGCTCTGGAGTAGCTGTGTCCCAGACCCAGCTGGGCCTTGGAGGCAGCCATGCCGGAGAGACCCTTCACCAGGGAGTGGAAGTGTAGACGAATACCTGAGAGACAGTGCCTAGCATTAGCCGTGCTGGAGTACAGCGCGGGTAGGAAACTGCTCATTTGTACCGGCTGTTCAGATTTTCAGTATAAACCATCAAGGTGATTCAGCGACTTACAGTTTCATCATAACAAGCCAGCCTGCTGTTGAAATTTACATCCAGACACAATGGGCATCATTTTAAGTGTCGAAACCAGCTCAGAAATCTTACTCTACATATTACAGTGCTCACGTGTTTATAAAATGTGGCGGCGGCAACAATCATTTAAATATCACGCCCCTAAATATGATGGATTTAGAAGCCTCCTCCGTAGAGTTTCTTCCCCCTGCCGATACTAGACTAGTCTTACGAAATAAAATTTGCCATGCTACTAGTGATGTGCGGGCAGACAGACAACCCGCGGATCCAGATAAGCTTACTATAAAATACTGCGGGTGGGTGGGGTCAAAACGAGGCAACGCAGCGTTCCGACCACGTAATAAATATCTACTGCGTGCGAGCGGGGATTCTCTGATTCTCGCTTTTAAACACTCTAGGGCACAGACAATTCACTGAAGCTGTCGGTGCAGAACCTCTCATGCCATGGCTGTAACTAGACTAATCTGCAACATTACCCAACTATAAAGTGCGTTAGGCCTGCTTAAACGTGATTAGCATATACGCAGACACCATTGTCTAAGCTGTGCAATCATGTATTATGCTAGCGTAGCCTATTGCTAACAGATAAACGAAACAATTAAATAAGCTTAGTTTAGCAAGGCTACTGCTATCTCACTTTGCTGTTGCCTGCCGTGGCTTTAGAAACATTAAGGCATAAGGACTTCGGTGGCTCTGCTATTGACAGTACCAGTGTATGTCCTTTTGAAACGTACATCAAACCAGAAATCTGTATCTATAGCCCCACTGCTATACAGGCTCAAATTTGCGGTTTGGGTAGGTATTTTTGCAAGTTGGCTCTCATATCGCTCTTAAAAATATACAACCCGCGCATATACTACACATTTAAATGAATGTGGATATATACAGGCCACGCTTAAATGCCTGTCAAAATCAGCAACAACTCACTTTTTATTACACGCAGACATGAGATTGGATTGTTTAAATTGATAAATGGCTGTCTTTTCACAGAAATACACGCACATTTTATGAGGACACACTGTGAAATAACTCAATCTCCGTGATTTATAATGTCAATTTAAATTAGCAATGGGACAATTATTTTAAGGGACAATGGCTGCTCACCTCTCACTATCTCCGCCACAACACCGCCAGTCTGAATAGACAGGCCCAATTCCTCCTGCAAAGCGGCCCCCATCTTGGAATCAGAAACACCCAACATAACCTTCTTCTTGCCAACCTTGGGGAGGTTGGTCTCCAGGAATAACTTTAGGTCAGCATGAACCACACCTAAGAGAAGAACAGATGTCCAGTCATACCAGAGAACAACTCCAAAGCTTTATTTGATCATATATTTTAGAACCACTACAATAAAATACTACATTTTATTGATGGTAGTGGTCAGTGGCAAATTAGCTTGACCCAGATGTTCAGGATTGGATATGTTGTCAACACAGACATTCAGTGGATTGACAGATTATAGAAACATCATTACATCTGAATCAAGTGCTAATGGCGGATAAGGGGAAGAAAAAAAAAAGTACCTTCAGAAATAGCATTGATGTTTTCAAGAGCACCCTGTGCAGACTTGAAAGGAAAGAAGGCGGCTAGGCCCACCATCCCGTTGAACTTTGCGATACTGAGAACGCTTGCTTCGACCTAAAGAGTAAGCAGACATAGTTACACGAAAGCACAAAAAAAAGTGTTACGTGTTGACGCTCCAGCAGGCCAGAGTGGAGACTGCAGCTCACCTGGGGCAGCAGCATGCCGATCTCTTCCACTTCTTTGACGGTAAAGAGGGCATAGCCTGCAGCGTGCTCGAACAAAACGTGCAACAGCACCTGTCAAAGAGAGACAAATGGTTAGGAACCACCGCTAAAACGAACTCATGGGCAGTTTGTTTAGTAATGTGCTAGTTCACGTTACTCCTTAATACTGTATATTAATGTGACATGAAATATACCATTCTATATGGAACCGAATAAGTTGGTGAGTTTTCATATTTTAGCTAGGTGTCGGTAGCCATGCACCCACGTGGTGACATCACTGACACGTCTAGCTTACGTAATAACTGTACCCATAAATATAGAATAGTTTTAAATACAGATAGAAATCCAGACTTTAATAGTTGTAGAACTAGACGTAGTGTTTCAGAAAACATTCGTGCATGCATCTGACAGTTCCCTTACTTCACCCCACCCATGATATGGATGCTACCACGTGTTAGAAGTGGGCCTGCGCTAGTTACCGTTAACTAGGTGCAAAGTGAACGATCGCGTTGAGAGGCCGTCTAAACAGTAGTTACATAAAACCCCAAATGCAATATGGTTTTATACAATGGCACACATTAGTACATTTTCCAGATATTTTGCCTGCTATCTTATTCTAGATCGTTAGCCACACGAGTGGCTAACCACACTCCTGCAGAGTAGGCCTCAAAGTAATCTAGCCTATAATGTCATATATTGCTGTCTATATCTGTATTACGTAATAAACAGGTAACCAATTAACAGAAAATATCGGCAAACACATGCAAAATGTACCAAACTCAGACATGTTTCTTACCATAATTGCAAATCTCTGCTGCGACACGCAATGCGTGTCCTCACCTCAGCTCCTGAATAGAAAGGAATAACCAGCAGAGCTGCACAAGGCGCTGCGTTCGTCCTCTTGTTCTGCTGTTATCTTATTAGGGAGCACCCAATTCCGGCACATTGCTGCCATCTTCTGTCCCGGAGGGTGTGCAACATCGTTGTATGATTCTCATTATTTTAAGTTTAGATATTTTTCTACTTAACATAATAGTTTTCATAAACTATTTTAAGATCATATTAGTGAGTTAAGATCAGAGGTCCTCAAAGACTTGACAGTGTAAGCAAGTAAGAATATAGACAACAGCCAACCGGACACAATACTTTGTGTATTGCTAATATCAACATACTTAATTACTTAATTACTAGAGCTTTTTTTTTTTTTACTTCTCTTTTTTTTTTCTCATTCTCAGTATTTATTGTTCTTTCATTCTCTCCCACATTCTCTTTCTAAAATGTCCTTCCCCAAATTCTTATTGTAAACATTTTACTTTCTGTGCAAGGCTCATCTTGTTTGTCACTGCAAAAGTTCCATTTTGATTGTTCCTGGTGACTCACTCTTCAGTGGTCATGTACACAGGCTGGATATCTACTCAAATCTTGAATGTGATCTAGGTGGTGGCACCCTAAATACTATGCAAGTGGACTGATCTGAGATCTGTGTTGCCGTAAGCCCCAAAAACTAGAGAATCCATGCCTTAGTGTGAGTAGGCCTATACTATATATTATAAAGTGTGTCATTTGCTAATATACAGTTTGATACAGTCAATGCATTTGCCTGGCAGGTGTAGCATGCTTAGTCGAGCAATGCTTGTTGTATTGCTGGTGAGCCTGGTGGCCATGTTCAGAGGGACATAACTTCTTCAGGCCCAAATACATGATGCTGATGAAGGTAGAGACTAGTCATGAGGTGTTAATGGTAAAGAACAGGTGGGGTAGAAACATTGGGACCTTTATTATTTGAACAAACAGAAGTGTAAGAACACAAATGTGTGTGCGTGCACAAGTCATTATCACATAATGTTGCTTGCATATGACAACTGGTGTATGTCCTGATTGACTTTTGACAAATATACAGATTGTAAGTCACTATAGATACAAGCATCTGCTGCTAAATGCTGTAGATGTGTGTAAATGGTGCATGTTACATGAGCAAGAGTATAAGAAAGTAACAAGGGAACAGGGGGAAGAATGTGAAAGAGCTCATGCCACTTTAAAGGAGCCACCCTAACAGCCTGCAAGTAGCCCTAACACAAATATGTCTTACCACACACACACACAGAGTCCTGCAAGTAAAACAGCACACACACAAATACATTCTACCACACACACACACACACACACACACACACACACACAGTCCTACAAGTACACACAGCACACAAATACATTCTACCACACACACACACACACAGTCCTACAAGTACACACAGCACACACACAAATACATTCTTATTTGCTTGTGTGTAGAGTTTTGACACAATCAGACAAGTTTTGCAAAACGTGTTCAAGCAACGGGCAAAAACTGTAATAGACAATGAATCCAGTGGAAGTACCAGATGTTTATTCCAGTAGCAGTTATTAGTTATTAGTACATGTATATATCAGATGGTTGAAATATTCATACAACATGTATGAATACAACCGTTATCTACTGAAACACATATTCCTCTGCTTCTCTCAGTCCCTATCTGTGTCTAAACGCTGTTAGTTCAGTCACTTGGTCTTTGCCACGGTAACATGGCCTTGGCCAGTACCAGTACCAAAAACAAGCGATAAAGCGACAAGCAGAGAAATAAAGCAGAGAAACACACACACACACACACACTCTGTTACAGTTTTTTCCAACCGCTAACACACAAAATCATAATATGTCACACAATTCGTGAAACCTGTCACACAACAAGCGGAAGCAAACACCAATTCTGCAGAACTATAAGCTGAATCTGCGCCTTTAACCCAGTGTCGACATTCCAAAAACACAATGTGCAGAACATAACACACAAGTCCCAGCATGGAGCAACCTGATTGACATGGCCAAACACAACCAATCAAAATGCAACACACATTTATCGTGTCTAGCAAACACTTCTCACCTGTGTAAACACTAATTGCAGAATTATTCACCAGCCAATCACTGGGTCGATAACGG
>JAOEGT010000020.1:1632093-1642154 GCA_025447795.1 Speoplatyrhinus poulsoni
ACTCTCGTACAACATGCACACTCATGCACGCACACACACACACACACACACACACACACACACACACACAAACACACAGGCACTCACGCACATGTGGACACACACACACACACACACACACACACACACACACACACACATTGCAATACTAATACTGACAACCTTTCCAATTCTACCTTCGCGTTATCAACTGACATTTAATCTATGGGCGAGATGCTAAGGCAAACATGGGAGAGAGGGAAAGGGGGGCATGTTGTGGAACCTGGCACACAGGACACACGTCCCGAGAGCGTCGGGGAGCACCAGCTGTGCGTGACTCACAGACATTCATCAGCTTTGCTAACAAGGACAGATATGATGCATTGTGCACCCCTGCCCAAGTCTGATGCCAACTACAACAACCTCAGGTAGGTACATGAATGTACTGTATACAATGTATGCATGAGAAACATATGCCTCTGCCCTCTACTAACTGTATTTCTATAATTGGTCATCTTAATATATCATATTAATAAGTCAATACGTTTGCTTTTGCTATTGTAGCGATGAAATCCAAAGAACTTCCAACCCTGTACACATGTCAGGGACAACTATGAGTACCTACAGAACCCAACATCACACTCAAATCAATACAATACAATAATAGCAAAAGTTTAACAACAATATTGCTTCTGTAATGTATAGACATCATATGATTAGATACCGCAGACGCTATAAAAAACTGTGATTGAATGATGTTCTGAAAATATTCATGTCCAGGCAATACTAATGTCATTCAACATGCGTCCGTGCAAGCATGGCGCGAGCAGGAGGCTAGCATTAATAATTGTGCATGTTTTTCTGATGGCTGACAGTACAGGAGAGTCATTTCAACGCATTTAAATCTGTAAGTCACACAAAGCCGGCATGTCAACTTTCCACTTCATTACAGGTCAAGCAATAGACTCATTTCTCTCAGACACGTCGCCTCGGTAATTGTTTTCTTCCTCTCCTCCAGTAGCCAATTTGCACGCGCTCGCTCGCCAGGTGTAAAAGAGAGCGAGGGAGGGGGGAAAAAAGCACGATGAAAATACCCCTGCTTTTCACTTCCACTCACTGTCCATTAATGACGTGACACCTTCAGCAGAAGGAACCGTATGAGCGGTGTCTTTGTGTTTATAGCATTCACGGTGAGGCACATGACATGTAGATGGAGAATTATACGGGGGAGAAAAGAAAACTACTGTATAGATGAGAAAGATGTGAAAGAAGGGCAAATGTAATTTCCTTGGTGGAACATTATGCATAATTCAAGTGTCTATTGTTATTATTATTATGAGCTATATTATCAACTGTATATAAATAAATATATATATACTGTATATACACTCTATATATTGCATTATCATGAAATCATAAGTTCAATGTCATGTTTAATTTTGTTTTTTTTAACATTCCTCTAGTGAATGCTACTGTATAGGAGGTTTATACAGCACCCCAATGTCACAGTCACACCTTCACACCATGATAGAGAGTGCTCCAGTTAACCGTGCCCTCCCCCCTTCCCCCAAGTGAAAATCTCTCTCATCCTCTTTCCATCCCACACTCTTCCTCTGCGTCTGAAAAACCCCCATTTCTTGACGCCAACTGGCAGCTGCAAGTGAAGACAAATCTCTCTTATGTCACCCTACACACAGACTCGATGGTAATTCTAATTCACCAACAACAATGTTGTTTCCATAAATGTTCCCGCACAAGCCCTGTCGTCGTGATTGGCACCACAATTACACCGAGAAGAGAGGCGCTGACAAATAACTTTACATGTATCACTAGGCAAATCTTACCAGGGATTGCATCAGCAATACAAACACACTGCGGTATACGCTTCTCAAAACACATTTGACAGAAGGATATAGCATGGCATGGCTTAGGGCCAGGGATTTACAGCTTCCTTGACCCAAGTGGTTATGTTGTTATGTTGTACTGTATGTTAATATGATAAACAAACCTTAAAACCTTGGTTGTGTGAAGCCGTTGGGTTATTCCTTCTGTTTCCACAAAGGTATTTCTCAAAGGTCTATTCTAGCTCATTTAGCATTTTTGGAACGTCTTCTTGTTTATCTCTAGCAAACACATGCACGCTTCCTTTACTGCATATGTATGGTTGTAACATGCTACCATTATCAAACCACGTGAACTTTTTCTCTCTACTTTCTAGCCAGCGAGCAGTATGTTTTTGTGGCCATACTGCAACGAGACCTTCACAAGACCAGCCTTTTAATTGCTTCTGTGTAGAGGGTCTCGTCTTGACGAAGTCTCACATCCTTTCTTCTGTTTCTAAGAGAGAAATCTCAGAAACAGCAGCGAAAAGGATTTCTTCCTACGCTTGCTCTCCCCTGTGGAGTTTGTCAAACAAAGGAATATCCTTTAATTTGGTCACAACAGGGGCTTCCCACTGTACTTTGCTCTCAGAAATACTGGTAAGAGAAATCAGTGTCCCAGCCAGCTTGTATGACCTCACAAAGTGCAGGAGCGTGGCTGACAATTACTTAGTTTGTGGTATTAAAACATTGGCATCTTCACATTTGACTCGTATGGCTATGACCAAAGAAAGTCGGACACACAAAGCCTATATGCATGCGTATTCTTATTGTCGTGCAGTGCATCATGTTGTGCTATGATGAAATATAAAGAACACCAACACAGTTACACCAAAGGGGAATGTGCGGCGATGAAAGATTTGTATCTACACATAAACAGATTTTTACATATTTACATCCACATTTTGAGACCTCCTCCATGTCCACATGGAAAAGCACTCTATTATCTAGCGATGTTTATCATAATTTTACTTTAATTGGACAATGCTATAATCTTATTTTTCAGAATTGTGATATGACCGATGTGATAGGTGTACATAGAGTAAAAACACATTTTCTCAAGATAGTTTCAATAAAACCAGCGTACTGGAGTGCTTTTTTTTCTCCAAAAAGCCAATATAGCTAAAGTGCGAGGATTTAAGAAAGTAAACCATATAGGACAGTGTGTTATTGGTGCAGCTATACAGCATACGGTAAGCTGAGAATGTTCTAGTTCTACCCATATAGGCAACACATCCTTCCCTTGATCCTTCAGTGGAGCTCTGGTCCATCTGCCTTGGCAGTGTACCCTTGGTATATGAAAAATCGACTCTTGACACGTTGAGCATGATTTGCATGTTTGGCGACTTCATTTGGACTTCAACAGTTCAACTACAGTTAATTATCTGAGTAACTTGTTTTGATAAGTGAAAATTGAATAGAGAAAATTTTAGAAAACATGCATCACATTTATAAATCACACATTCATAAAAATAAAACAAAATCAATCCACAACAATGGACTTGACTTGAGATCTTTAATAAGCTATTTTAATGAAGCTGTGCGTGGCTCCATAGTAACCGTATTGTACAGATGGAGGGGGCCTGCAAGGCATGCACTTTACTTTGGACACGTGAGCTAGCATAAACATGTACTCATGTACCCAGTGTGGATTTATGCGTGAGCATGTACGCGCAATTTCCTTTCCTCGTACTCCATTTCAGGGATGTGCTTACCCTCACTTGTCGTTTCATTCTATATATCCCACAAGAAGGTGGATTTTATGTATTTTCCCCCTTTAAGCGGTATAGGGACTTTTGGAGAGCCCTGCTGGAGGCTTTTCCTGGGCTCAGCAGGGCAGCTGCTCCACGGGTAGCTGGGAGAGATACACCTCCATGCCCTCTCACTCAAAGCCTCTTTCTGGCTGCGCGGAAAGTCAAGTGGATCCTAAGGGGACCAAAACTGGTTAGGGTTTTTCTGTGTGAGGCTTAAAGATTTAACATGTTGTCGAAAGAGGGTATTCAGGTGGCTACCTTTTGAAAAAGCTAAAAATGCTATGCTACTTGTATGAAAAACCCCTGGGATTGTATTTTAAGAACATGGATGAAAAGTGGATCAACTCGCTGTTTGAATAAGACGGTGGGAACTATAGTGTAAAGTAAACTAATCTTAATCTCAAATACAATTAATATACTGTACTTAGTATGTCAAGGCGCTGAAGCATATTTAAACATTTACAAAAAGCTTATCCATGGAGGAATATGTAATATGTAATGCGTTTGTTGCGTTTTGTAATGCGTCTGTTTCTGTCAAGGCTCATTTGGCAATCCTACAACAAATCTGGTTGGCTGCCATTTATTAAACAGCTGGACCTTTATGATCTTTCTGACAATGTAAACAAGTGATAGGAGGAGGGGCAATAGTTTTTCTTACATGACAAGTGGTAGTTGATGGACAATTTGTGATGCTTCAAAGACAAACAGAGACAAATGGCAGCCACCTGTTGGTTTTCGGATGGGGGTATACCGCCGGGAAAAATCAGCTTGAGCACCGCTCATTCCATCATCTCTGGCAATGAGAATGGATGTCAGACATTATGCTTGATCAGCTATGACCACCATATTCACCCCCGAAAAAATGTTGACGAACACTTAAATCACACGCTTTGACTGAGTCTGCAGCTTTGCGCTTCAGCTGCCCGAAATCTCCTTTCCCCCCCCCTCATCCCTGTCGCTCTCGTCTCTCACTCGTGCCGTCTCCCCCATTCCCTCGCTCTTCATCTGAGAATATGATTTGTCATGGTGACTGAGAGAGGAGATAGAAAAAAAAAATGTTTACTTCACGGGGGAGAAAAAAAATGTCTCCTAACGTCTCTTAATGTATTCTTTTAAAAGAATTGACGCAGTGGCATGGAAAAAGATTAATTTATCACGCCATCAAGCACAGGAACAGCTGCAGAGAGGGATGGGTGTAAATTGCGAGACGCTGACAATGCCTGCGTTACAGATGGATTTCTCTGTCTGCGTTTCATATTGAGATGCAGGGCGTAAGAGGGGAGGGGAAGGGAGGGGAGGGGCGCGGTGGGGGAGAAGGAGGGAGAGAAAAAAGCAATTTCGTCAGCTCTCGTCCAAACTTTGTGACGGGGGTAATTTTGATCCATTAGCTCTCAGCCGCTCGCCTCGGCCAATTTTCCATCTTTCACTTTCCTTTTCGCAAGATCTACCCTAGGGAGAAATCCCTTTGGCTGTAATGGCATCTGTTTTCAATGCAAAATGTGCATAGTTACATATCTGTCGAAATGCCCTCCCCTCCCACTCATATCTGTTGTTTAAGCCAGTATGAAATTGTATGCAGGTGCAAGGACTGGTAATAGAATAGCGACAAACCCGTTCCTTTGCTGGTTAAAAGTTTGCAAACAATTTGAGAAGTTTAAGGATTTGTGCACGCCCGACTAGAAACGCTTGCAAGATGGGCAAGATGCCAAGAATACCCCTCTCCCCTCCACACACACACACACACACACGCACACGCACACACGCACACGTACACATACACACACACACAAGCACACACACGCACACCCGCAAACACACACATATACATACACACACACACCTACAGTACACACCTACACACACCTCACCATCCTCCATGAACCAAACTCATGACAATAACGTGCAAGATCAAAGTGAAAAAGGTGTGTGTGTGTGCGTGTGTGTGTGTGTGTGTGTGTGTGTGTGTAGCGGTGGGGGTGGGGGGGGTGTTGAAATGCCGGAGAGCTGTCTATAAAATCATATCAGGGGCTGAACAAGCATGGCAGCATGATGCTGCTATTTGCCCCTCAGCACACAGATTGGAAGGTAAAAGCAAAGCAAAGTATGTCTTAATATATTAAATCACAAGGTTACATTTTAACATTTGTATTAGAAAGGATAGTTTGGAATTTAATAGGTGTGTTTTTTTTTTCTTCACCCATGAAAAAAAGCCTCTGTCATACACTAGGTGTGTGAAATACTGTTTATTACTACTATTTTAATAATGCTCAAATGGTTAATCCTACGCAGTCTGCGTAAAATGTAATTGCCTTTCTACATGTGAAAAGCTTTATATGCAGTGATCAAAATGGCTTTCTCCACCACAGTGCAGCTTCTGCCGGTGCAGTGCAGCTGGTTTATACAGTAACGGCACGGCCCCAGCCGAGCCGGGTGATCCCGGCCGAGATATGTGTCCTTCAGGCTACTGCTGCTACAGTGCAAGCCTTCACATCACTTCAACACTTCAAGGCACTTCATCACGGCCAATTAATATGATAAATGATCCCACTCATGGTTTCACCAACAACATCTTTTTTTTGCAAATATACAGTATGTCATCATGATATCTGAGTGTAATGATGACAATAAATCAAATAAAATAGTTTCAATACCTACCATGTTAAAAATGAAATGCATTCTGTGATTTATTTATTCAAAGGATGTTGTTTCTATAGTTACCCAAACTCCAGTTATGAATGAAGCACAGGTACACCTACCAGGCTAACCAATGCAACACCTTCAGCAGCTAATGCTATATGCTATAATGCCACACTTGGGTTAACCCTCATTAACCCCTGTTTGTGGACTGTCAGACCCCAGAGCCTTTTAAATATTCCATGAAGTGTCCTTTTATTATTGCAACTTCTCATTTACAACATTTTTGTTTTGAAATTGTGTTTCATACACGACCTACAAAGAATTATACACTACTTCTCTTCTCGGCTTCAGAGACCCCAACTATAAAAACAATGGTTAAATGTAATATGAATGTGCATAACATCCGTTTTAAAGCTGTAATTTAGGGTTTAGTCCCCAATAAACACACACACATCTACACTGAAGTTGAGCATAATGTGAAGGACCCTGAGAAAGCCTCCCTGTTTCTTTAAATTGACCCCCAGTGTATCTTAGTCCCAACCAGAGCCTATTGTTCAGGCAGAACAAACCGTTTTTTAAACAAACCGCAATATGAGTGTGTATCCTGACAAGCATATAAAATTCTCTGCTCAGGATGTAATTAACTCCACTATATATTTACATAGAAAATAGGGGTTTGCAGGTAAATTAATGTTTAAAGTATTTCATAGAGCACCTTGAGTTAAGCATCTTCCTCATACCAAACTGTAGAGGATTTTATTGCCCCGACCCTGAAGCCCGGAGTAGCCTGTCAGGCCACAGAACAAGTCTAAGGCCCCAATCACACAGAGTTGTGTTGCTAATCTCGGCCGCTTAAAAGCTTATTGATAAGGCCTCGATCACACAGAGATTGGCTGCCTGGGCCAACAAGATTGTCTGCCTGAGCCAAGTGTGACATTGACGAGCAGCGCGACTCCATGCCTTGCGCTGAAAGGTTTTATGCGTGTGGAAAAATGTGAAGCGTGGTGCAAAGAGAAGAGTGCATGCCAGGTGCGTCGTACCATAGGAAAACAATGATTTTGCTGGCAACGCATTTCTAGTGAACCGTCTCTGTGTGATCGGGGCCTAACTTCTTGCTGTACCCTTCCCCACTCATTGGAAGAGATTCTTTTATCAATACAGCCTTTAGTTTTTCCCTAAAAAAGGATTACTATGGGTCATAGGTATATTGGCCCATTGATAATTCCCCTTCACCTCACCATCTGGACCTCCTGTTTGAAGCTGCACTGTATAGCCATTGCCTTTGATTCCTAGAGCTTGAGAAAGGACAATGATGCCTTATCAAGACAGAGGTTCAATGAGATATTGAAGGAACAGTGGGCAATGGTCAGGAGAAAAAGGAACGCCCGTTTGCCGGTCTGGTCTATACCATAGTAGACTATATATGTGCATTCTGTTTTGTGTATTATATATTTTTTTAAATATCATTCAAATAAAGATGTGCCCTCCATGATTGCATCTAGATTCTGCTTAGGCCTACTACCTTTCGGCTAAACAAGGTGATAAGGCTACTTTAGATTTGCACCATACCAGGCTAATCTGACAACACCATTCAGTTGAATTAATATGCTTCAATATTTAATATATATGAAGACTGAAATGACAACCTTATATAAAAAATGATGCCTTATCTTAGCCTACCTAATTTTCCATTTATATTTGAGATTTCCCTTTGCTGCAGCTATCTCTGTCCCTCAGTTAATGACTTGAGGTCAGTAGGCCTACTGTACAGTACATGGCATCTTGAAGTTAAATCTGACCTGAAGCTCAAACTGTCTGTTTATTTTACCAGACCACACATTCTCCATTTGACTAAAAGTTCACTCTGCACAGGCATTGCTTACTGGTATGGGAAAAATAAAAACCCCAACATCGAGGGCTAGCGTTTCCACAAAAAAAAAAAAAATTATAATAATTTTCCTATGGGATTATCTTCATGTTCGGGCAGTCTTATAAATAGCTTCTATCGGCAGATTGTTTCCTATAGCCTATTCAATGTTGCTGTAAGAAAGAGTAAAGAAATATTTCAAAACCTATAGGCCTACGCTCATGTGTCCTATATCGAGGCTGACATATACTATGACATATGCTTCGACGCAGAAACCTAAATCACCATCAACAGTGAGACTGTAGATAACACGTTAAATAGAGACTATTGTCTCGGTTGAACATAGGATATACTTTCTATTTAGCAGATTGAAAATCAGAATATTAAGTGTCACGGGAGAGAAAATGAATGATCTGACTGGGGCTGACTATTAAAACAAGGACAATCAGGGAGAACCAGGACAAGTGGCAGCCCTACTAGCAATCTGCGACCTGATATAGCTGCTATAGCTAGCTATCGGGGCAAGCATTATTGGCTATTTACTACAAGCTTTACCTGCAAACAGAAATATCATTCCTCTTATTGCGTCCTCCTGCAGCTTGCTCCCCTCCCTTGAAACTGGTCGGATTACCGTAAAAACAGAAAATACATTAGGCAATTAGATAAAATAAAATATACTGTATATTACAGAACATACTTTCGACATCTGGGGTGGCAGGTCACGCAGGTGGGGTGGCAAGATGTTTTTTTAGGGTGGCAGCTGCCATCCCTTGTCACCCTGGTGGTTTCGCCAATGGGTTAATAAATACTATAACAGCATTGCATTGAATGCCAGAAACAAATGTGCATCAGGATTACTTTCATGTGACTGTGAAAATAGAGGTGAAATATGAAGAAGCCGATTTAATAAAGAAAACATATTGTCAGTTGGCAATCTCTCACTTCAAACATAATTCAATTTCCCCTATGAAACGAGATACGGCTTTTAATTAAATTTGTTTTAGCTTTCTTCTGAGTTGCACTAGGTGACAGACCTCAATTATAATGTTCTAATTAAAAAAATATATAAAATAAAATAAATATTTAAATATAGTGAGCGAGAGAGGGAAGTGGAGCTCACAATGCTTGTGAAGTTCCTGCTATCTCATCATTCCCATTAAAAGAAGGAAGAGCAGCCAAAATTGAAAGTGACGGCGGAGTCTTTAGGAGGCGGCCTATGATTTTCAAATTATCATATTTTCTGAGTCAATAATAAAAAGCTTATGATAGTGCTAGCTATGCTGACAGGCTTTAATAAGATAGGGTCGCTGGAGCGTGCCAGATAGAGGCCCAACCAAACCTGGATGTGTGCGCGTGTGCGTGCGTGTGTGCGTGCGTGTGTGTGTGTGTGTGTGTGTGTGAGAGCTCACGCATGCATGTTTCCGTACTGTAAAGCGAAAGAGCGCACATGCAGGCGTATTGACGTGTCTATGCACACGTATGTGAGCCATGTCTATGAAGTACACGTCTGTGAAAGCTCTTCCAGTGAGTTTTCACTCACCTCTGAACTTATAAACATGTAACACTGCAACAGTTATATGATTTGACAGATCATTTACACCCACCGTGTCGGTGTTAATTGCCATTTTCAATTGAAATAACTGTACATCTCCTATTTTTAACAGAAAATTTTGATTATTTTTGTTATAATTTTTATTTTATTTTATTTTACATTCGAACAGTTTATACTTGTATCTACTGAATGCATTGTGCTACACTGACTTGTTCAGCTTGGGTACTAAGGCAAGCATTCACTATTACAAATTATGCCTATAAAGACTTTGCTGGAAATATTATAATATTTTTCCCTACATTCTGTAACGCTTCCCAGATTGCCGTCAGCCGTGTGGGCGTGAGGGCATAAAGACCGGTGACTCCGGGGAGGGGGTGTGGGTTATTGTCCAT
>JAOEGT010000020.1:1650632-1666122 GCA_025447795.1 Speoplatyrhinus poulsoni
GCCAAACTTGTTTAAACTCCTTTGTGAAGCAAGCTCAGTACATGGAGGGTATCGTACGCACGCAGACGTCAACCCCGTTGCTTTTCGCCCGGTAGTGAATGTAAATGATTGGGTCTCGGACGTGGCCACTCATCACACGTGTAGGGCACCTGTCCAGTAAACACCCCCGCACACATTTCTGTCCTGGATCTGGCTCAAGGAAGAAATGAAAGGCCATGAAAATGAGTTGGATATTTTTACAGTCGCGGTATGGTGCCTGAAACGGCTTAACAACTGAAGTGGGATTTTAATGAAGGAACTTGATCTCTCCCCTGCGTCTCTAAATATTTCAACACAATAAACTGCACAGTTGTAAACTTTTATAACTTTTTGTCCTTGCCTATCAATCTGTCCATTGTGTCATACACGGCAGGGAGATTACCTAGTAGTAAGATGATTCTATTAAAAAGGTACAGCAATTTGTTTTCCATCATTTGCTTTGGCGTACAGTACATGTGCATATATGTAAAAGTACATGTCAAACACCTGATGTTCCTACCTAGCACTACAACTGCGCTCAGTATGGCGTTACATATAATATTCTTTCAATGAACTGTATTTTGGACTGGATAATTGGATCTGTCAGTGTGACTGATTTAAAACAAAGAAAAATGTTTGTGGTCTGTCAAGCTCAGAAAACGCATATTTGAAAGTGAGTTCACGAACGTAGCAAACGTTTTCAGGAAGCATGTCGTACAGTTCAAAAATATCGGTTAGCATAGCAAGCATTTGGTCTACTGAGCCAAACCTATGTCTATCCACTATTTTAACGATTTACATTTTGTGTACATATTTATGTTTAAAGGGAACCATGAAAAAAAAAATGGCAGTGCATTACAACAATTGCAGACCATACTGTTATTATTTGATGTTATTTGTCAGCTATTATGCAAAACATATTTTGTAAACATAATAACATCATTAAATGAACATTGCTAGATTTATCAGAGTTCCTAACATTACCACAATGTGTAATGAATATGTTGCTGCCCAAATGGTCAACATGACTTTTTGACTTGCATTAATGCCAGTCTAATATACTGTCATTTTAGCGATTTGGGCAGTCATCCACTGGAGCAGCTAATTGCATTGTTTTATTGTTTTATTTATAGTTAAAGGCTAAAATACCAAACTAATATAGTAAACCAAACTGCAGCCAAGTCAATTTTGATTGTGTTTTTGAGAGCTTAGTTGAGTAGCATGTTATATAAGTGGTGCATCTCAATGGCAAACAAACTTTTCAATATAGTTTGTTTCGAATGATCTCCAAATTGTTAACTTGTACAGTGATTTTAGTAAGACGTCAAGGTTTTATCAAAGTTTAGGGAGAGATTTAGATGCATAATGGAAGTAATTTCGAAAAGCGTTCCACCTACGGCAAAACAGAATGGGACCTATAATCCTAAGCATTGGTGCTGAACGCTGCAGCTAGTGTGGCTCGACGTAAATGGACTTAATAAAAAGCTTTACATCTGCTGGTGTCATAATTCCAATGGAAGGTCATTACTAGTTTGGGGAGCAGCTGAGCATTTCTCCATTAAAAACAAGAGAAAAAACTAATTAGTTTGCACAACAAAAAAACACAAGGGCTAAAACATTGCTGCACTGCGGGCTATCTTGCAGATAACTCTCTTAGCCAGACACGTTTCGTAATTAGTTTTTACCCTCCACTGGGATATTCAATAACCTGCAGTTGGAATGATGGGAGAGAAGATAGTGATACTTATCTCAAATGATTTCTCGCGACAAAAAAATAATCCTGTCATTCAAAAGGAGAGGATTAAAACTAAAAAGAGTTGTTTCTGCTGGTAAACAGGATTTGATAGAGGGACACTCCCCTATAGAATTAGCAAAGAAACATATGTGTTCCATTCCAGTACATTTTTAGTCTCCCTTTAGTCATTTCTCCGTTTGGCTTGTTCAGACAAGATTGCGTTAAGAAAATACTACAGTATATCAAACTGGAGCGATAACTAATTTAGCAAGTCATGGGAAAGGCATTTAGGAGATTAATTTAGGATGTGTTTCTCCACCTGTTAGTGAACAGTTGAAACTTTAAAATGTATTTGCTTGAGTGCAGGCCAGTTGTTTTTTTTTTTTTTTTTATGAATATACAAGGATTTTCATTTGAAACTACAAAAACGTTTTGTGTCATAACTGATTTATCAAAATGCATCACAGAAAGACAAATATCCTTCAACATGGTCACATGGTTTTGCATTACATGTAATGCTAGATCTGACAGGCCACGTACGTTCGCCCGCTCCCGGCCATCAGCGGCCAATTAGCCGCCACTCAGCTGCACCCAGCTGACTCACCCTGGCCTATATTGGCCCTTCATAGGAAGAAGCTTTGTGTAAATAGGTCATCTTCACTCTCTTTGAGTTCATTGCGGAGCACCCTAACTTCCTCTGCTCCTCCTTTGCTGTTTCAGTGTAGTGTCTGTTGTATGCATGTGTTGTGTTTTCAGTGTTGCATCTTCTCGAGGGTATTATGTATTTGTGTGCGTCTGTATCTGTTCTTTTCACATCCATGTTTTCGTCATGATATTGCCGTGGGAACCCCTGTCTGCTGCTGGCCTGTTCATGGGGGGGTTAAAAGGTTGAAACCCACATACCTGTGTATATGAAAAGCCACCCAGACTAAGCCATTTGGCCAAAGACAACTGTATAATAACATTTTGCTTTATGTTCAAATAGATCGCTTATATCAGACGATAGTGGCTTGAGATGGTATATACAGTAAAGAAAGAAATAGACTGAAAATATGCAAGCCTCTGTAGTGACGATAGACCAGGTGTAATAGGTTAATATGGGTAAAGAGTCATTGTCTTTAGTTTGAAGTTTTAATTCCCTGTTCTATGAATTTTATGTGTCATTTCAAATGTATTTGTTTTGCTTTTTATTTTAATGTTATTGATCTTCAGTATAATTTGCTCTTGTTATAATGCTCTCATTTTCTTTGTATTGTGTAAAGGTGCCTATATTGTGAGTTTTTATAACAGTGAATGACACTTGATTACATAGAAAATCACTAAACACACCAAAAAGAGCTGGTGTTGGACTCCTACATGTTTCCTCTGTTTAAAAAAAATAAAGAAAACAAGACACAACAACCTTATTTTCTCCCAGCCTCTATATGTCTGGTGTGTGGGCCCCGTGGGGAAAGCAGGCCCCTGGTTCTGACATTGTGATGGGCAGCTGTTGAGGCCCATTGACAAGTGAATCTGGGAGCTCAGATTGCTCCTGACAGCATAACCCCAGCCCTACAACCTGGCCTGAGCCAAGAGCCTGTGGGCTCCCACCCTGACTAAACTGCCACTCTACCATACACTTTATGATTCGTGAAATGGGACTTAATATAAGGGCTATACTGCTCAAGATTAGGCTAATGTATGATATAGGCAGATAGGGATGGTAGTTTATAAAGTAATTGGACACGTGCGTGTGAAAGAAGCCGTATTATTGCACCCCAATGAGAACATGCATGCTAACAGCAAGTGTGTGTGTGAGTGCGATGGCTAGCGCCCATACGATGCATCCTGTGTTGCCACACAAGTGGAGATGAATGGACAGGAACATCAGGGCACATCAGTTTGCTACGAATAGACAGGCCACTATACGCACATGCACACGCACATGCACACGCACACGCACAGGCACGTTCACACGCACATTCACACACGCACGCACACACCCCACGGTGAAGCAACAAGCAAATACAGTAGCCTACATAAGCATACACTGAGAAAATAATTGTAATATTATTAACACACACACATCCGCCCACGTCGCTTTAACTGAAAAGAAAAACATGGTGGGCAGTCCTAGCAAACTCCCCTTGTTCCGCTGTGCGTTTTAAAAGAAAATTCTAATCAATTTACAATTTTATACATTTTTATAAATAAAATAGAAATCAATGGCATGCTTACATGTGTAGGATTAATAAAATGATTTTTTTAGGGTCTCGTAACATCCAATAGTGTAGACAGGTGGGCTCTCTGAACGGACAATTGTGTCATTGTGTAAAACAATTCAGATTCGGCCCTATACTGTAGGTGCAACATCATTTCTGAATTCTGAATAACCACTTTGGCCTATTACGCTAATCAAATAACCAGACTGCAAATCAGACTATTTACAACAAGTGCAACACCAAATGAAATGGTCAATGGAATGAACGTTTAAAGGGAAAAATGTCAGTTGGATAATGTTATGACACAGTAGGGGGTAAATATTCTAGAGAGTGAAATCGGTGCGTTGCAAACTATCACCCATAACACATGGAAGTGTGCGCCCGTACACACCTACATATAATGCTCAAAGCAACCACACTTTCAAAATGCCCCCCCTTAAGTTTCCAACTGCACACCCCTCGTGCACATTCACAAAGCATATCATTAAACATAATAGGGTTTTTATCACCGACTGTCAAGAAATACCGCTGCATTTGCATTCAAATTTAATTTGCCATACTGAAAGCGCACACATCCAAGAAATCTCCCTCCCCTTTGTCTATCACATACCTAGATAAACGCTCACTCGCTCTCTCTCTCTCGCTCTCTCTCTCTCGCACACACACACACACACACACACACACACACACACACACACTGACACACTCACACACAGAGGCATGTTCAACGCTCATGATTTTTAGCACTGTCGTAAACAGAGAATATGTCACAAAGAGTCCCTATATTTTAGTTTCACAACCCCGTGACGCTTGGCACTTTAATGCCGTGCAATTGCGTTATTGCGGCATGACTCGACGTATCTCACACCATCGTGACATTAACAGTATTTGGGTTAAGCAGTGTCTGCTGATAACATAACAAATATAAAGAGCTATGCAGTTGGACCTAATGCTCAGACCACAAAGTGCTTTTAACTGATATATAGTATATAGAATAGAGTAGCTTGTATGTAAATATGCCAGTCGTCGCTAAGTGACATATGGTGGCAGAAAACCAACAAGCGTGATTTAGTGTAATGACTGGACACGCTATGCTGTCGGGCCAAACTATAGCACAGAAAATACATTCATCTGGATTCATCTGCTCTGCAAATGTGTGTGTGAGCTGTTATATACTATAGGAGTAGAAACAGTCCCCTTTCCAACACCCCCCCTCCCCCCACCCGCACCGACATAAAATATACGCACACACACACACAACATGCACACGCACACGCACACACACCTGTATACAGTACTGTATACTGTACATACATTATGTACACGGTATACGCATATGCATATACCATATGTGCATACTTTATACGGAGGGTATATACTGCATACACACACACACACACACACGCATATGCACATACACACAAAGGCAGATAGACATTTGAAGAACTGGATTCTCAGATAGACTGATAAACAGATATCTGTGCACACTGATACACGCACATACATGTGGAGACATTTACACATGCTACGATGTTTTATTTGAATATGGTAAACACTATTAGATTCACAAACACATTATACTGTACATGCATACTGTACATAAGTACACAGACGCAAATAACACGCACACGCACAAGTAGATATTCACACAGGCATCCAGATAACAGCAAGCGCAGGGTGGAATAGAGATTCCTAACATTCGTCCTAGTCTGAACGTGTTCCGCGGTTGATATGGAACAGACTCTGGGAGCGACTGGACTCTGTTTCTATAGACAATGTCAATACCAGAATGATGATCACCCGAGGCCCAGACATACCCCCCCCACCCCCGGTCCCTATCTCCTTCTTATTATCTTCCTCTCTCTTAATTTTACAGTACCTCTTTCTTGTTTTTCCTGTCGACTTAGCAAACATGAAATGATTCGTTCTATGTGGCTAATGAGATGCACAAGCCACACTGTGACATACGGCATTAAGTGATGGTTGGATACATTCATTATAATGTCATTGTCCTCTTATTTTGCTTTTACCAGTATGTTTCACAATGCCCTCTCCAGTGAGGGGTTGGAGTTATTTGATGGGATCTTTTTGTATAATCAGGTTTAGGGTTCCATAAAACCTGCAGTCCGTAAACTTACGGTTCCATAGTCAGCTATTTTACAGTGAATTTTCTATATTACAAGTCCATTTTAATAGGAAACTGTTTAATGGGTTGATTAGCAGCTTTTCTTTTCTCCAAATCCTCATATAATGTTATTGATGGCCTTTTGGTTCAATTTATTTTAGTTTTAGTTATTGAATGAGCGTGCAAACCAATGTGACGGTGTCTTATGTTAGCGATAAATGCTGTGTTTTGCTTGCCTTAAAACCCATACACGTCTGCCTGAAGCTACTGAATACAGCAGCAACATCAGATGTGATATTATCTGAACGATGACAAACACACACACACACACACACACACACACACACACACACACACACACACACACACACAAATATAAACTTTTTTTTAGAAAAACTGACGTCTGGAGTGTTCACTCTCCTGGTGTCTGCATACTGGGACATAAAAACAAACACAAAAAAAAAAAAAAAAACATTAAAAAACAATGTGAGCCGCTCTGTTGAAACGGAGGAGCTGTGCCTTATGTGGATGCACTTGTGGTGAGGAGAAGCACATCACACACCTTTCTTTACTATCAGTGTCTACGTGACGTCTGACTTGTGTTCATTGAATTTACAAACTGCGGTCTTCTGTGGAGGGGAATGCAAGGACCTACCAGCCCCGCCAACGCACCACCATGTATATCAAGCGTGCCTCATGAGTTTGTGTTATTTTATGTTGTACATTTTACAGCTACAGAATCTAGTTTGGAGAGAACAGTGACAGCTGATGCACTTCAACTGATCAACAGTTTATATTGACGTTTCTCATGGGTTCCTGCTATACTATCGGGTCAAATACCTTTTTTAAGTGTGGCTTATTAAAGTCTTTAACAAAGCTCAATTAATGCTACAATACATAATATGATATTGAGCATTATGCCATGTCTAATAGAGGGTTCATAAGGAGTTTCTTTATTAACATATTATTTCCATTTCTACTACCAATGTGCAACAGAAGACATTTGTAAGAATATTAGAATGGAATTCAACCTTACTGACATTTATTTTAACTTAATAAGAAAATGTGTTTTTATTTTGTTTTATATTTATAACTGTGTGTGTGTATAACTATTGTTCACTTAACTATGTCAGGAGGCCAATGAAAGGAAACCACTGCTCTTTTTGCAAAGAAAACCTTTTTGTATAATATAGAGCACTTTGTGTTTTGTATTACAGGGCAAAAACAAACACTTAGAGATGATCAATATAAATCTGGTTAGCATGCGTGCTATTGCGTTAAACTGTTTCTCCTGCCAAGATCAAGTTTCAAACACATAGATTCAATGCAAAACCTGCTTCTTTTCTGTGTTTTCTTTTTTGTATTTAGGAGACAGGTTGTGTAAACTTTATTAGATTTTTTGCCTTTAAAACTTCCCTTATTGGAAAAAAGAAGACATTCTCAGAGAAGCAAACGCAGAAACCAAAAAAGCAGAGTGGGAACAGTTATGAACACAGGGTGGATTAAAACAGATTATCATCTGATTATAGAGAAATTGGTTAATATAGATAATAATATACACAAATAAAAGATACAATATGCAATATATGCAATATCACAAATTTCATAACTTTAAAAAAATTTGGAAAATTAATTATCAATTCTTGATACTTAACTGTGAAATTATGGTAATACACAGCTGCAGTACAGCACTTTATTTCATAAACTGAAATAAATTATTTGTTCATCTACATTTTCTATACATTTTGAGGGTCATCCTGCAATGTAATCAGATTACTGGAAGAAGTAACCTTTCAGAGTAGCTTTTAAAATGAGTGTGCATGGTGATTACTTTGTATCTCCTTACATTAATTATCTTGTTGTGATGTCTGTTATCAATATTTATATTTTTGTTCCAATGATTCATAGGTCTGAAACTGCCATACAATACATGGAGTGGTTTTTAACAATGCCAAAATAAAAAGGCTATTGTTCAAACTGACTGTAGCAGTTAATTAATATTCAATATAAGAATATATTCAAAATGAGTGAATAAATCATTTGATGGCATTCTCGTGACAAGTCAAGTTATGTGCATGGGTCTATTGAGTAATTTTTTATTGTAATAATCAAATCGTACATACAAGATTTAGATTTTTACAAGAGTGAGAGACTAATGATAATGAATGAAAAATCTGTGAATAAATATTTTGATGATATTCTCATATCAAAAACTCATGCCTGTTATAGGTTAACAGGCTCTAGCAGTAGTTTCACATAACAAAATATGTATATATATATACAGTATTTAAAAATGTACCTTTATTATTTTATACTTAAAAATAAATAGGCACATTTACAAAATGGCTTGATTTAACATGCAGTGTGCCCTGTTGAGGTAGGCTGATGCTGAAACTGAGCATTCATGTAAAATGTGATACCTACTGTACCAGAGCTACAGTAGAAGCAAAAGCAACAGGATTTTACACGCATACTGTATGTTTTTTAGTTTTGTGACCATTCTTTTTACCAGTAAGTGAACAGTCATTAAGATTGCAGCTGAGGTTTTCTGTGGGCTAGCTTTTTCCTCTGAGAATAAGATGAAGTTTGACCACACATACTGCCCCACCTCTCCAACTGGGAGCCTGATGGCTTGTGCCGAGCTGTGGTGGTTGATCTATGGATCTGGGTGACTGCAAGCCTGGAAATTTGTATTTGGTCGATTTACGTTCAGCTTCGTGATGGCTCATAGCAGCGCTGCACCCAGTTCTGTAGAATAGCAGACATAACAGAAGTTTTCTGTTACATAAACAGCTGCGTTGCTGTAATATATATTTACATTTGGTATAGTTTTATTGGGTCTCTGATCTACAAATGAATATACTTATTAGCTTTTTTTCAACTTCAGTGTTCAGAAAACATCATGCTCAGTGCAACCATATACAGTATAGAGTAACTTAGTAAAGAATACAAAAAAATATTTTATCTTAGAACAAGTGAGATATTGTATGTGCCTGGCAATGCTCTTTGCATTCAGACTTTTCAGAAAATTTACCTGGACCATTCATTGATTTCTTCACACCTATTTCAAAAATAATGTATTTTGACTGAGAATAATATGGTAGCAAGATTAATATATTGATTACAATGATTTTTATTCTACGATACCCTTTTAATGACAATGAATGTGATTCCAATGGGAAACAATGGGAAACTAACACTTCTTCTATTCACTAGATTATCACTGCATATAGCAGTCTACTCACACTCAGACTCACTTCCTTGCTAATTACAGGTTGAGAACTTTATAGAAAAAATCAGTTCACGTTGTTTCTCTGGGGAGAACACATTCGTTTTTGCAAAACATTCAAGCCTTTCAAACATTGTCATAAAATTCCAAAGCTATAATACTGTTTTTTTTTTCTTTTTTTTTACAACTGAGAGAGAGAGAGAGAGAGAGAGAGAGAGAGAGAGAGAAAGAGAGAGAGAGGGACTAATAGGAAATGGGGGTATATGTAAATGCCTCGCAAAAGGCTGAATCAAGTGGAATGATTTAAAGGACCTATTCCATGAAAACCAAGTATTTCTAGTATGTATCTAGTATGTATCTACTACTAGTATCTAGTAGTAATCCTGTTAGCTTCCTAGTCTGTATTGGCTAAAAAAGGGAGAAGGGCGGGGAGACAGGTGAATGAGAGAAAAGTGCATATGTTGCGTAGAATACTGCACACAGTTTGTTTGGTAACGCCCCTATGAGGATATGGCCAGCTACGTAGTATACAAGGCAACGAACTGATGTTGATCGCCAGTACACAAACCGTAAGTACAAGTTTAATGTTCAACATTTGCAGATGACCAAATCTGTAAACCCATCCAACTATGTTCAAACTGCATTTGAGTAGCCTGCACCGGTACTAGCAGTAAAACGGTCGTAGCCTCACGTCAACACAGCTACGTGGGGGGCGGGGCAGGGTGGGCAGTGGCTTATTACATTTAAAGCAACAGTCACTGAAATCTGACCGTTATCTAAAGAGTTGTTGTATGATGTGCTATTCCACATAAACTAAGTGGTA
This sequence comes from Speoplatyrhinus poulsoni, assembly GCA_025447795.1. Lineage (NCBI taxonomy): Eukaryota > Metazoa > Chordata > Actinopteri > Percopsiformes > Amblyopsidae > Speoplatyrhinus > Speoplatyrhinus poulsoni. Next base: position 1,660,764 of record JAOEGT010000020.1, read on the forward strand.
TTTTCACCTAAGCTAGTCAACTATATTGCATTGAGAAGTCAAGGAACTGTGTCACCAAGGAGCATGAAGTGACTCCTTTAATGCTCAAAAGTGGATCATCAGCAGAATCCAGACTAGCTCTGATTGAACAAAAGCTACTGTACTCTATGTCAGACTGTTGCAATATATAGTACTGGAACATTTAAAGTAAGACTCTGCTTCATTTCCAGTCATTTACAGTAGAATCTCTTTCCAACACATTGTTTCTTGTATTTGTCAACATCCATCTCTAAGTTTAAGTGTCAACATTTTTCTCTGGCACTGATGCAGTGCATCCTTTATCCCAGTGGAACTGCAGAAATATCCCTGATCATTTGTTTGGTAAGATACTGTACATTAGTATTTTTCTCCTTTTCTATAATAATCATAATGAAGTTGAAAAGAGTTATCTGCAGATTTAGAGAACTGATATGCTGGATGGGAAGTGTTAAAGCAGTTCTAACAACCATAAAAATGACTTATGTTGGACTGTAGCTCTACACGTCCCCAAACAAACATTTGGTGGGAGACTTGCATCATCATTATGAGACATGACTTGTCATTGCTGATGACACTTAAGGCCTTATTTTACACCATCTCAGAGCTTAAGACACAGCAACAACCTGATACATCATAAAGGTGGGAGCAGACACACACCCAGCAGATCATTTGGTTGACAAGTTCCTCCAGCAAATCCAAAAAGTATGTGGTTCTTACATTTTCATTTATTTTAGTAAAGGTGAAATAACTAATCAAACTATATATCTCTCAAAGTCATCACACAATGTTTTATTAAACTCTTCTCACTCTCAAGCAATCAATCAAGGTTTATTTGTTTATGGATAATTTTTGGATTTCTGATTAATCTGAAATGGGTATATGAGTGACTGTTCAATTATTGTATGGTAGCTAATGACAATATATTACAATGAGGTCAATGTAAATACCCAGGCTTGCTGGGTATTGAACGCACAAACTTGGGTGCGAAACGACCATTAAAATACAGTAGATAAGGTATAATACAAAAACACTATCATCAGTGACAGAAAGTTAAAGGTGCTCTGTATAAAATGGCCACCTGCTACAAACATTTTGGGGCAACATTTCACCAGAAGATTGTGGCATTCCAGTGTCCACCCTATCCTCCAACCTCCTCTTCACAACGTCTGCTCCACCTATCACATATATTTCAGTCCACTACTAATCTACTGGGTTCATACACCATCTATCTTCAGTTCAGTTCAGATAACTGCGGTCATCAGATATAAGAAAAAAGAAGCAAACTACTATATTAATAAACATCAAGGCAAGAAGAACAAAACTGCTGAAATGCTGAAAGTCAGTTAATATAACACTGCTATTTTCATAATCTTCACTTACTTAATTTAGTTTTGAGAAAGACCATAGGAAAATAACTCTCTCCTCAAACCTCAACACGATCACTCCGCTCAGCGAACTCACACCGCCGCCTTATCCCTAGGACTAAGCTCAGCACCATGGGTGACCAGGCCTCCTGTTCTGCTGCTCCTCAGATCTGGAATGCCCTCCCCGACTTCCTAAGGGCACCACAGACATTTTTATTTAATAGAGCTTATGCTTTTTAAGATAACTTGCTATTCTTTATTTATTTTGAAATTATTTATTTTTTTAATCTGTTTACTGATGTTTTTACAGTGCTTTTTATGATTTTACATTGTAGCACTTTGAGATTTGTTCAAATGTAAATTGCATTACACATTTTTTATTGTATAATTTTATAATGTATTATTATTATTATTATTATTATTATTATTATTATTATTAATAATATTATTATTATTATTATTATTAATATAATCAATGTCAAATGGAAACTTAGTCACAATGAATAGTCCAACCATAGGTTGTGATCATTATTATTACAACAAACTATTTCACTAGAGAAATGTTGGTGTTCATATGCCTTGAACATTAATATAGACAACGTATTGTATTAAAGTAACTCCTTTACGACTAAGTAGACTTCACCTCCTTGTTCGGGCAGTGAAAATAATCATTGATAATTTTAAAGTACTTTTCTATCGGCATGAACTGATTCCAATGCACAATATTGGTGTAAGTAATAGATTCACTAGAAATAAATATGTTTCATAATGATTGGTTAGAATAGTAAGCAAAATCAAACTGGGGAACAGTATCCAATATGATTCACAAGAGAATGGAATGCTGCTTCTTCTCATGTTGGACTGAGGACAGACTGGAAGACTGGAACAATGACTCTTTGTTTAGGTACAAAATGGTAAGGAAGTCCCTAGCCCCAAGCTGAGCTGGTGCTAGGGGCTTAGCATGCTAATTTCAGAATATATTTTGCAGTAGACATTTTTGACATGACTATATTTCTTAACATTCTCTTGATAACTTTTGTTGATATGTTTTAGGTTTTAAGCTAACAAAACTACACAGTAAGCCATTGCGATCACATCATCCAAGGCACTGTTGTAACAGTGTAATGTTAAGGGATTTAATGTGTTCTCTAACCTTTATTTTCTATAATTCATCCATGTGTTTTATTGTCCAAGAAAACATCAGTTTCACTATGTCACTCAGGAGTGATAATATGCACATTTTGGCAGACCCCATGTCTGTTCTGGTCTGTGGATGTGTCCTGGTCATAGTCATAGCGATCAGGTACACTCACCATCCCTTGGGCCTGCTTACAGCACACAAGCTCCTGCACAGGAGAACAGCCACCGTCATCCACACATTGTCCAGTGCCACGGCAGCATGTCCCCTTGACAGCACATCCACACAGCGTGCACGATCATGACAGAATCTCCACCGTGCGTCATCTGGGAAGGAGAAAGAAAGGACAGAAGAACGCAGAAGCAGTCAAAAGAGCCCATTGCATACAAGGTAGGCCGCTAAGCAGAGGGCAACATAGCTAAATGTCTTACTATGCAAATAGGTAAGTTTGATTTCAAACAGTGTTAGCGCCGGTAACATCAGTTGGTTTATAGGGTGTTATTTGGGCCCAATGTGAGAATTCTATAAATCCTGGTAATTTATGGACAGATAGCAAACCTGCATTTTGTGAGCATAACTTTCGGGATGGTAGGCCAACATATATTACTAGATCAGATACTGTAGATAGGATGTGGCCGATGCATGTATTGCTTCTGCTAGTAAATGAGTTTTATATTCTCTACTGGATAAAACCACATGTTTACGTAAAATCAGTTTACAGTCTCCAACAACGTCACATATAATTAAAGCTTTAGCTTATGTTGTGGAAAAGATACTAAGATATTAAAATGTAATGGCTTTTGAACAAGTTAGTGAGCAGTAAAATCTGAGGCAAATTAACTGTGTAGGACTCCACATCTAAATGACTAATGGCGTTTTTAAAGAGAGTAGTTTCATGCTTATTAGAAAGCTATTCAACACAAGGCTGGAATGTGATCTAATCAGTGAACTAAGAATTATGACAAACAAATTGCCCCTCACCTCAACCAGAAAATATGCCTGTGATAATAGCAATAGTGAGGTAGAGGGGAGAGAGGTTATTTCTAGGTCTAGAGCTAGCTGCAAACATGTACTAAAACATATACCATAAGAAATTCATGCCAGCCTGTGTATTGCTCTGATTGCTTTGGCTAATGGTAAGAAAATATAGTGGTTATTTGAAAGTTTGAATATTTCAACAATATATTTGTAATTTTTGTATTTGTCTCCTTTTAGAAATGATTGTGTGATGTCAGAGAAAGGGTTGTTGGGAAATGTTGTTGGTGCATGACATCATTCTTAATATTATATGTGTGTAATTATAATTTGTAATATTTATTTATTTTATTAACTGTGAAGGTTAGATTGAATGTGTTTATGTGCGTGTTTTTCCTGTTTTAGACATTTTGTGGAATGTGTACCTAATTTGATCTTGCATAATTACATTTGCATACACCTCATGCGTTATTTATGCATTTTAATTTATTTCTGTGTGATGAATCCTGTGTGCATGTATAAATTTATGACACATTTGTGTTGGCTTGTTTGCACAGACGCGTGCACATTATTTTGTTTGAATATTTGTGTTCACCTTAGTGAATGTGTCGTGACTGGTTATTGTTTTGTTTCCCCATGCATGAGTGATGTTAACCGATGAGTAAACAATTACATTTGAAAACTGTTTTCCTTGTGACAATAAGAGGGACAGACAGACAGACTGCTTGTTACATACATTAGGCAGGGAGAGAGACAAGTGCAAGCTTACAGAGTCATCCCACCAGCAGAGGGCAGCAGAGAGTGCATGGAATAATAAATAAGGATGGCCAACCTCTGTTCTTCCATACTGGTGTTTCTACATTCAAGAGAACACCACCCACTGCACAACTTTGAAATATGCTAAAATGTATTGAGCTGAGTGAGGGGAAGGGAGGCGTTGAGAGGGGGCCATATTAACATCAATTCATTTTGATGTGGACTAATACAAACATTCCCGTACAAACCAGAGAATACACACCAGTTTTGTAACAACTGATCACAGTTGTGTTTTTAAATGTTGCAAAGCAATGGCGAGACATATCCCCATATGTTTTGTCCAAATCGGACAAACTGCTTTTGAGATTCCTATTCACTAATGGACAAAAGACATATTGCTTGTATCAATAGCCAAAATATGATTTCAAGGTGGAGGACTGTGCAACAGTGGTGCATGTTATGCAGAGGACAAAAGGAGTGTATTGTAGGAGCAGACCATAACTCACATTAAGGGGAGGAACTAACTCCCCCAAGCCGGATTGGGGAAGGGGGGAGTACATTATCATGGCTCCCACTAATTGACGTTTACGAGGTGTTAACAAATTACAGCTTGTCCCATTAATGAGCTGAAGCGACGATGACGAATCACCGTCAATCAGCAGTACTAGCCTCCGAACGGAAAGGTTCTGATTACCTCTGATGTTTTTTCCACATGGTTTTTCCCTAATGAGGATGGGAAATAGAATAATTTATCCCATTTAACCTGGGTCAAAATTACAACCTTGTTTAGGAATGCTCTCAATGGGAGATCAAAACCTTGGTCATTGGTTCTGTGGTGCATTCTGGGAAATTACATCTCATAGTTCTGGAGGGAGGGATAGACTAGCAATATAACAATGCTACCCCATTCACAGGGAACAAGACTTACTAACACCATCCATCCATCCATCCATCCACTTATCCGGAGTTGGGTCGCAGGGGCCGCAGCTCCAGCAGAGGACCCCAAACTTCCCTTTCCGGAGCCACATTAACAAGCTCTGACTGGGGGATCCCGAGGCGTTCCCAGGCCAGTGTGGAGATATAATCTCTCCACCTAGTCCTGGGTCTT
>JAOEGT010000020.1:1692926-1706295 GCA_025447795.1 Speoplatyrhinus poulsoni
AGAGAGAGAGAGAGAGAGAGAGAGAGAGAGAGAGAGAGAGAGAGAGAGAGACACACAGAGAGAGAGAGAGAGAGAGAGAGAGAGAGAGAGAGAGAGTCAAAAGATAAACCTTTAACTGGGTCCTGAATTCTGTCAACACAATTATTTTACTGTCTTTATGCCATTTCCATCTGGGGCCTGTTTGGGTGATGGAACGGGGTGAGAGACATGAAGCCTACAGAGGCTGACATTGGCTTAGACCGCTGAACTCCAGCCAGGCATCTGAAGTAGAAGATGCAGGGAAACCTTTGTAGAGGCTTGGGATTCTGCCCGCTCTTAACGATGCCAGACAGGTAGTCCTCCTTTGTGACTGTACATGCTGAAGTCCCTTAGGATCAAATAGACAGACAGATAAAAGGTAAAGGGCACTCATGCACCGCTTGCATTGAGGAAGATTAGTAAAGGGAAATATTTGGTTTAAACCTCTAAGGAGATTTTGCATGTCTATATTTACTGTACGCTACTGCATTAACATGTCATGTGAAATAATAAGTAAAACAAGAACAATACAGTTTTTGTATTTTTATACTATCCTTATTTTATTATTAAAAGGATTTATTACTCAATCGCTATCAAATACTCACAAATTGAGATATGCTATCATTTAAAAATAATTATTTTAATGTATTATACATATATAACGCAGGCTTAATATACTGTACATATAATATAATATATATATAAAATCTGGGTTATGCAGTTGCTGGATGCAGTAGATTGATTTGCATTAACAAAGTAAATTATTAAAGCTGAAAGCAGACATGCTTGTTTTCATTTCCTTTGGTAATTCTCCCTGTAGCCATAATTAATAGGGTTTCAGAGTATACCTTGACAGCATTTCTTCTAATTTCATCATTCCTCCCATTAATAACCTGAAAGCACCCATTCAGGAATCACCAACAAACACACATCTTTTATTCCTCTAACTGTTCCTTTTCTCTTTAATGACCATAACTGTACATTTGATCTTTTAGCACTGTTGTTTTTGCGTAACTATAGGATTATATTTAATAATTAACACTCAACAATTTCCACCAATAATTTTGATGAAAAATACTTAATTAGTTTCTTTAGGTTTTAAAGCAAATATATTGTGTCCTCTACTCCTGGTGTCTCTTGGAGAAGGAAGAGAAGAAGTCTGGTAAGGTCTGATAAGGCTCTGTAACAGTAATAATAACATTTTCACAAAGCTCATTAATTGAGAGTCTAGAGGTAATTGCTACGTTTCCTGCGGGCTGAGTACGTTGTTAATGCTGACGACTGTCAAACTGACAAACAACAAGTTGCGGAATATGGATTTTTTCCCTCTCAGCCTGTTAATAACCTACCATCTGAGCATTGCCAAGGGAAACTGTCGAGATGGCATCAGTGATAAAATGTTAACATGTGACAAAAAGCTCCTGCCCGCAAGAAGAACGATTCAATTTGAAATTGAATTTTTACGACTTTCACGAAAACCTTTTTCTTAAGCGGTACCTGAGGGAAAATAATATTGATTAAGAAGAAAAGAACAGATTGAAAGTTTTTCTTACTTTTTTCTCCCTGACAGTGAACTGTCACAAAGTCACACAGTGAAGTAAAGAGATAAACATCTATTCATTTGGTACTATGATGTGAAATATCAAGTGTTAAAGCTTACCTATGACAAGAGGAGACTACATCAACACAAATGTGTTACCTTGCTGATATTACGGGGACCATAAAAATGATACACCTAACAGTATTATACAGCATTTCAGAACATGTTGCCGTACATACAGTATCACCCTACAAATACTAATTGGAACACACTGCAATGGATAAGCATATATATATACAGTGTATACAGTATATATAATGTATATACTATGTGTGTGTCTGTGTGGGTGTGTGTGTGATAGTATAATAAATAATAATAAATAATAAAGTACAGTATTGTCTACTTTATACTGCTAGTAGCAGCAATAGTCTAAAAATCCATTATATTGTGATGTGATTCACAGAATTACCGACTGTCTCTAATTATTGTATAAATACCAGCTCATTGTCCCTCTTGTTAACTTAATACTTAAGTCGCAGGTTCATTGGTTTTTAATACAGTTCATCCCATATTCTCCTCTGAAAGCCTTAACCATGCAATCTTAATACGATGGGGATCTCAACTTTGACAATAAGGGAGAGCTGGCTCTGGCTCTCCCGTGGGGGTGTGGGGGGGACTGGCTCTCGCGCTCACGTCCCCTCGTCTCCAGACACCAGGTGGAGTCACGGCAGTGTGCTGGAATGCAAATGCGTCCCCAACAATGCTTTAGCCATTAAGATACCCTCATTCGTCATAGGATGTGTTCATTACCCACAGCTTTGGGCCCAAAATGAGTGTCAGAACAACACACCCTGGCTGCGTGATGAATCCATCTGCTGCCTGGCTTGTCACGTCACCCCCCGTTTCAGATTGAAGGCTCTCGTTTCACCCGTCCCCCCACGCCCCCACTCCTTGGCTACTTCACGTCCTCCACATATTCTGTATTTTTCACCCGGAGATATTAGTCAACAAGGCTGTGTGCGACGAGGGCCCAAACCGCGACGCCAGAGGACGTCACATTACCCTTCCAGATGGTGCGCTAATGTTGCAGAGGATATCAAGGTGTTCCAACTCATCATAATAAGGGAGATCCATCGGCATCAGCTGTCATTGAGTTATGACCTTTCAATGATAACGCGTCGCCTTAGCGGAGGAGCGTCGGTGTAATGCTATGCTAACCTTGTCATGAGGACAACAGAGTGACGTGCGCTGATAGATGGAATGCACTCGGTGGTTTGTTGGATGTTGTTGGGTAGTGGGTAACTGCTAGGGAAAGGGCAGCCACAGTAATTACATGGCACCTCATCTGAAGAGCTATTATTATTCGCATGCTGAAGTTATTTGCATGGCGGGGATTGAGGTCAACCCATGTCCCAACTCAGAAAATAAATGCAAATGATTTCTGTACTGTATTTTACTTTCCCCCAATGTTCGGTTTGTCACCACATAGTGTATCATCACAGCAGATGGATGCAAGTGTCTGAGGAGTTCAGATGTAAAAACCACCAAGTACATCTGAAAAAACAGCAATTAGCTATTAAAACAGCAATATGTATTAGGTTTCTATATGGAGGTTCACTAATTTCACCTTTATTGCAATAACAATTATTTTTGTCCCTCAATAAACCATCATATTGCCAGTTAAAAACATGTCAGATTGACTCTTCGTATATTCTAGGCATGCATTATATTTTGTATACATGCGCTAGCATACTTTTGATGTGGTGACCTTATATTGTTTGTCCGCCACAGACAGCCAGACGGCCGGAGTTGACATTCTAACAAAAACAAGTGTTCTCCTTCACGCGACCTCTACGGCAGTCAGAGTGACACTTGCCTCCATGGCAGCCGTGACATGTATTTATTGCGTGCGTCATAGTGAACGGAAAGGCGTGCTGTCACATGAGAAAGGTGATGGCCCCGCCCTCTTCATCAAATGAAGACTCAGACACACACACACACACACACACACACAACACACACTTTCCCCTTCTCTACCGACATCAACAACATCGCTCACCACCGTTGCAGATCACAAGTCACACAGACGTGCACATGCGTTGCCGCCGGTGACAGTGACATGGGTACGGTGATAAACACGACAGCATCTGTGGTCGGTGGGGGCGACGATGACCCTAATGATAGCCTAATTAGTACGCACACCGGAGATCGTGGTGGAATAAGAAAGTGCTTGTCAAGTTTTTAATGAACCTCCAGTGAAGCACAGTGGATATTTATCTTACGCTGGGACTGAAGTGAAGTGCCATTCAGTATAATGCCCCGCATAACAGCTTTTACCAGATGCCAAAATGAATTGTAAACCTTTGCCATTTATATGTTTCTCCTTGTAATTTTGTGATATGCAAATCGGAACACAGTAATCGGAGTGAGTTGATCCTTTCATATTTTATGTGTCTAGTGTGGCTAAAAGTAATGATTTGATGATATACAGTACAGTAATATATAGACATTGGTTTGGGTTTACTCACAAAAGTATATATTACGACCTACAAGCACACGGTTGCAAATCCTTCAGTGTCACTAGGTTTGCTACACTATAAGTGAAAAGCATGATGTGTTCCTCCTGTGTAATGAGTTTAATACTACAGTAATACAACTTTAAAACTGTTCTCAGTAACAACGTTAGAAAATAGCCTGGAAAGTTGATGTTAAATAACCAACATTGTCAGTTTATGACAGTGGTCACATCATTGATTTTATGTTGAGACTAGGGCATGGGCCATGGCCCAATTAGAGTGCACGATACAGCTCAGTGGGCCAGATGCCCAGACTCTATTATCAACTGTCTTCGGAAAGTCGGCAGACTTTGACAGGCTATGAACAAACCCAGTAAGTTGGAGTTGGGAAGTCAGAATCAGGGATTACATATAAAAAGAGATTTGCCTTTATTCTTCTTCTTGTTATAGTTTATGAAAGTTCACATTTAAAGAACCATTTTCTGGGAAAGTGGACCATGAATGAACTCTCAATATATATGCTTACAGAGTTGGATCTAGGCAAATCCAATTTGGCTGACATACGTGTGTGTGTGCTCATTAATTTCTGTGCGATAAGAAGGAAAGCAACACATATATAGATACGTCCTTTCCTTTTGGCCTGTGGCATTGTGATTCCACGGCTGAGGGTGGTCACATGTCAAGACCTCCTCTGTACACGCCGGTGTCATTTCATCCTATTGAGGACAACGGCGCGCTTGATCCGGGCCCTTTCATTTGCCCCCACAGAGCCCCATCTTCTTACCCATTCAACCTTGATGGCTCCTTTCACACCCCTGTCGCCCCCCCCCTTGTAGCACAATGAACACCAGAAGCCCACAGCTCATGGCAAGCCTTTTGTTACCTTTCTCTGAGGTGGCTGAATGGCTGTTCCCTTTGATTTGTACCTTGCCATTTTGCTCTCACACCGGATATTTCTATCTCACACTTTTCAGGTGTGACAAAAGTAATCCTCAGCCTAGATTCCTTCCTCATTCTCAGATTCAGTGATTACTGAGCTTCTGCCGCCTGGCTTTTCAACAAAGTATAGCCAGATAACGTGTACAGATACATGCCTAAAAATATAAATTATTATATGAAGGAGCAGAAACAACTTAAGAATATGTGAAATAAAATTAAAGCATAGCTAAACTCAAGAGTATAAATAGGTCAAGAAAGATTTTTTTAAACATATGTCTTTGGCCTGAGTTAGCAATGAATACTTAGTGATATCATTTGAATATGATTATTCCAAAAACATTTGCAATCACAATTAACTTCTTAATATTAAGATTGCAAATGGAAAAGCTTTTACTAATTATGACATACTGTATCATCATCTGTGATAACAGCGACGGAACTGAAATTATATTTATGCAATAAAGATTTCATATGGATGCTGTTACTGTATTGCACAGTACAGTTGTATTACCCAGTGTGCCTGTGGGAGACATTTGGATGTGAGCTAAATTGCAAACTCAAATCATATACAACCACACGACTCAAACAGAAAATAGCACCACTTCAAAGCTCCTATAGTCCACCTGGCATAGAAACACTATCAGCCTTTGGAACCAGCGAAGAGGTTCCAGTAGTGGTGCTTGTGGTAAACATGAGATGGAGTTGTGTACACAGGAAGAGCTGTGACCTGCCTTAAAATGCACACGCCCTTGCAACCTTCATCCCTTACAAGAGCCCGCCTCTCCCCGCTCCACTGTTAAGAGCCAACCATCAACAACCTCGCCTCTCCTGAGTGAGTGGCGGTGTTGGACAAGAATCAGCCTTTATATAGATTGTAATTGTTTCCTCTGCCCATGTGTCTCTCTGCACATCCATCTCTGTTTTTTTTCTGCCTTGTTTCAGGCAGGTTTCAGCCGTGCAAGGTCATTGCTCTTAGGCAGCCGCAACCCGGCTTTATTGTTCCAGCGGGTCAGTGGGTCCGACACACATCACAGCTATTATTCCTCAGGAACAAATGGCCGTCCTACACTTTGATCTATGGCCTTCCTTCTCAGACACTTCCATAATACCCTTGACAGGATTACTTTCTTGTCCCGTTCCCATTACCGGTGATGATCCACCTCTATTTTGCTACCTTTTCCTTTAATAACTGGACATCATTTAAGCTTGTGGCTTATACAGATCTTGATAAAGAGTCTGTATTTGCTCCCATAAATGAGCGTATAGCTGTAGACTTGCTGCATCTCGGATGCAGTAAGCTTTCAGTGGGGCGCTGTTTACGAAAATAATTACTTTGTAAAAAAAAGTACAGAAGTGATTTACATATAAGCAACATTAGTTTTAATCTCTCCTGCATTTCAGACCCACGCCGTTTCAATCATCAGCAGGCATATTTAACCTATGGCCAGGCTTCGCCTCAGACAGCACCATTGGCTTGTCCCTGATTAATGAGCTTCATGCTGAATTTGAAGCCACTCTGGTCAGAAATCCAACAGTAGGATCCCGTAGGCGACCCCCGCTGCCCCCTGTTTTACATATGAATTAGAGGCTTATCATTTGTGGCATGGCAGGTTGTAAGTGGGGTTGGCATGGGGAGGGGTGGGGGGGGAGGAGGGGGGCACAGTCTGGCACTGCCCAGCAGAGCGAAAGTCTTTTCTCTTTTTAATTCTTTGGACAACAGTGCCAAGGTTGGAGCACTGCTACATTGACATCATTACTTAAACCCCTGTTCCCCCTTCCCCCAGAGAAAAAAAAATAAAAAACATACTTAGACCATGAATAATGCACGTTGGTTGGGGGTCTCTCATGCAACGCCGAGCGTGTTTGAGGTTTAATTACCCAGGACTTTACTGATGGACACAATGACAGGTGGGCTTAGTGAAGTAAGGGCTGAAATAAGAACAAACACACACTTACTCACAAACACACACACACAGGAACAAGCAAACTTATCTATTACAACATATTTTATGGTAGGGGACGTTAAATCCAGATGACAAGATGGCGTATGCTATACGTGCCTTTGTGTGAATTTGCATGCAGGCATTGACCTCAAAGTCATGTTCATGTTTGTGCATGTTACCCTGACTATCTATGCATATAAGCCCATCCCTGACGGCAATGGCACTGGAATGCTGAACTCTTAATACAGGCCGGAGTCTCCCTGTACCGGGCATTGTCTGTTGTTGTTAGACATACAATCCCGCCATTACGGCGCATATTATCTAGTCACACCTGAATTCCCTACTGCCCGTCCACATGCATAATAAATCCAGGAAATGTCAGCCGAGAGGCCTGAGGGATAGCGGTGCCATTTGTTTAAGCCCTGGCTATAGCAATACAGCCTCATGTCATCTATGTTTGGATAGAAGTGAATGAAGAAAGCATCCCCGTGCTTACATATCAATCAGCCATCACCAGGACTCAACCTAGCAGGCCATGAGTTAAATCACATGGTGCCGATAAACAGCTAACACAGGAGGATATTAGGTGTCTCCACTGATAACACAAATAGCATCTATATGCTGTATACATACACACACACACACACACACATTTACATGTACAGTATATTACTGCACATCTGCTGATTGATTATACTGTAGATAGCTAAGATAGCTGAAGAAGTTATTGGCAATTTCATTATCTGTGATTATACCTAGACATAAACACATATTTGTGTTTTATTGTAATTGTGCTCATTGTTGTTTTGAATAGTAAAAAAAATAAATAAACATATACATAACATATATAACATAAATAACATAACATACAAATATATATATATATATATACACACACACACTGTATATGACTATAAAGACAGACAAGTAAAATCTTATGTTAAAACCATAAACAGATAAAAACAGAAACCACACAAGGGTTATAATATTTACAGTAATTGCTATACACAGTGCAGAGATCAGCTACAATGTGATTTACATATAGTGCAGCCGGAATCAGAGCACTGCTGTTGAGCAGCCTTTGTGTCGAGGCTCTGGAAGTGTTGTGGAGTAGTTTCCGGGGCTACTCTCTGTCCGACTGACTGACTGTGGGTTTTTGGTTGCTGACTCCTGGAGGCCTAGAACTTTCCACTGGGTTGTTTTTCATTCCCACAATCCTTTTTCCTTCTAGCCAAATCACTGAGCTATGACTACAGGCCTGGTTGGAAGTCCTTATCTACTATCATTAAAGATGCATTTATTCCGTTGCCTCGGGTGCACGTGGGTGTTTGTGTATGTGTGCGTGCGTGCGTGCATGCGTGTGTGTGTGTGTTTCACATAGTTGTTTGCACGTGTGTACGTACGTGCCTTATATGGTTGTGTGTGTGTATGTGAGCATGTGATTGCATGAGCAATAAAATGTGTGTGTGTGTGTGTGTGCTAGAAGGAAGGGAACAGAGGAAGGGGATAAATGTTATGGTGTGTGTGGGTGTCTTGAAGGGTGGTCGTGTGTGTACGTGCTTTGGAAGAGATTTGTGTGTGCATGTGTGTTTGTGTGTGCTTTGGAGGAGATTTGTGTGTGCGTGTGTGTGCATGTGTGTTTCTGTGTGTGCTTTGGAGGAGATCCGTGTGTGTGCATGTGTGTGCATGTGTGTTTGTGTGTGCTTTGGAGGAGATCCGTGTGTGCGTGTGTGTGCGTGTGTGTGCATGTGTGTGCATGTGTGTGCTTTGGAGGAGATTCGCGTGTGTGTGGATGTGGATAAGACTTTATGTGGTGTGTGTGTGTGTGTGTGTGTGTGTGTGTGTGTGTGTGGGTGGGTGTATTCTCCAAGGTTAACAAACCCCTCCCTACCACTAGGCTAAATAGAGTCAGGTAAAGTGGGATCAGGAGTCAAACGCTGGTAACCGTGCTAAATAATCGGTGAAAATCTACAGTGTTCCCATTAATTACACTAAAGGCCGTTAGTCATATCCTAACCCTGCCCCCACCGCTAACACACACCACCACCCATCTTAGACAACCTGACACTTGTGTACGCATGCACATACAGTACGCCCACAAATGTAAACAGATTTTATACTCGCACATGCGTGCCCGCACACACACACACACACACACACCTACAGAACAAGGGCGCAGATGAAAGGAGAATCTGTCTTTGCGGCTGACATTGGAAGAGAGCAACCAACAGATAATATAGTCTGTGAGTCATACTCACCTTGACTTCTCTTCCCGTTTCATTACAGCTTCTTGCTTTCGCTAAAAGCAACATAGTTGTTATCATCCAAACCATCACTTCAATAATGTATCGTAATAAAACTAAGAGAGGTATGCTTGGCATATTGTGGTGGATACAACGCAAGGTGACAATTCTGACCAATAAGGAGAGTGAGCATTTGTGACAGTGAGCCAAATGAAAATAAATGCTCCATAAAACCGTATATTTCACTGTAGAATTTGCTAATATTTATCTATTATATAATATATTAGCTGTTTGTTTGTTTGCATATTTGTATGCTTGTTTATTGCGTGGAACTTTAAAGTAATTTCAATGATGCATATGTTGTTGATAACTATTAAGCAATTGTCTATGTAAAGATAGTAATAGTAATAGTTATAGTAATTGTTGAGCAGAGAATGACATCGCACTCTGTGATGTAATCCGAGCTCCCCTGTTCTTTGTTTGTGTGTGTGTGTGTGTGTGTGTGTTTGTGTCTGAGATGCTGATGCTTATGACATGATAAGAAAAGATCATGCTGTATATATCCTTTTTACTAATCTCTATAATAGTAATATCTATGACATAGTATAAGTGACCTGAGGAAGGTGCATACAATCAAAACACAACTTATTTTTTATTTTTTATATTCTAGTGTTTTAGGATGCACATTTATGACCCAGCAAAATAATTGACATGACTGCAACAGCAGGCACCTTGTTCCAACAGAACGCTGCCCTGTCTTTTTAAAGTCTGTTCCATCCACCTCTAACTGAATGTATCGTAGCCTGCTTTCTTAATGTGAACCGAGCTGCGAGGTTTGATCTCACACTATTTCAATAGCATGCGTGTTCCATTACTGGTTTAACTTTCCATTGTAAGGAGTTAGCTGGCGTTCTTTAAAAAAAAAAAAAAAAGACATCTATTATTTTCCAGCTGAGGTGGATTACCTGTGGCCTGCTGCTATTTGACATTTACCATATGCATTTCATTATTGGAACTGACCTGGAAATTACCGGCGTCGTCTTGGGGGCCTTAACCCCTCCCCCACCCCACAATCCTCCAGACCCACACTCACACACATAACGCGTAGAGCGCCAAAGCATCGCATCAACCCCCTCCCCAGCTCCCCCATGACCTTTTAGTGCTGCATTATTTAACGCACACAAATCCCACACAGGCCTCCACTGAAGGCTGGGAAAAGGTATTGACAGAGACATATGGCTGCTGGTGAATAACATGCATAATTGAGGGTTAGGAAAATAGGTTATATCTCTGGCTCCAGTGCATTCGCTGAAGGCACCAGCCCCGCACTTACATTAACATTTTTTTTTTTACATTGCATTTCACAAATACAAACAATTTACAATAGATTAGAACCGCCATCATCATCAGCAGAGCCCTCAGTAAGAACAAGTGACAACAGATATCACAAGATAAGGACTAGCTATGTTGCTTGTTGCACCAGGTTACATCAGCAGTTACAAGATAAGAGCTGGATCATTTGCTAATTACATCAAGTAGCTTACATCACTTGTAACGAGATAAGAGCTACGTATGTCAAATTAGCAGACAGAGAATGTTTTAAGTTAAGGGAATTACTGGATGTGAGAATAGGTTAAGGGCTTATAAGGTATATGTGTTGATTGAGGAGGAGCCCAGGTGGATTGATGTGGGTCTTGAGTGTTGAAGACTCCATGTCCCCGCTGTCCTGGAAGAGTAGGGACATCTATCTCTACTGACGATCGATACCTCTGCTGCTACAAGCATATATGCATGCTTATAATTATGGACATGTCTTATAGGTATATTGACACTGAAACGCACATTTTATTCACATAGCCTACAGACTACATTGTAGATGTCATATAAAAACAAAAAAAAACATGTTAGGTTTATTTCCAGTATTTGACCGTATTAAAGAAAATGTAAGCTACCACTAATAGGCTATAACATACATATTTCAATTAATATTTTAATTTAAAACTAAGGATACTGTATATAATCAGGCTGACATTCAATACAATAGTATAGCTACAATCATATTAAATGTAATCAGTCTCAATTTGTAGTAGCCTAATCAGGAAACTTGGTCTACTTCCATTAAACCAGGTGACACGCTTGTCACTTTTCTCATATTGGCGTTCCCGGCATGTCGTTTTTTATTGGCTGGATCATGTGTTTCAGCAACGCGCGTTACGCTGCCTTCATTCCCATTGTTGCTGAGCCGCATCGCTCAGTGTAGTTTATTTTCGCCCCACCTAGTTGACTTTCAGTAGCTGACTCTATTATTCTGAAGCCAAACCTGAAAGAAAATGCTCCATATAAACACCACGATCAATAGAAACGGCCTGGAACCGTACATTTCTTCACCAGTCACACAAATAGCCTCACTCTCCAACGTACCTATAACTAGAAGGTGGTTTTACCATTTGCTAGCGGGATACGTTACATTATAAACTAGATCATGTGTGCATGTTTAACATCAATTCCGATAAGTTGCAATGGCGCATGTAAACACCAGACCCGATTATGTGACATCCCATGTAAACACCAGACCCGATTATGTGACATCCCATGTAAACACCAGACTTGCTTAGGTGACATCCCATGTAAACACCAGACCTGATTATGTGACATCCCATGTAAACACCAGACCCGATTAGGTGACATCCCATGTAAGCACCAGACCCGATTATGTGACATCCCATGTAAACACCAGACCCGATTAGGTGACATTCCATGTAAACACCAGACCAGATTAGATGACATCCCATGTAAACACCAGACCCGATTAGGTGACATCCCATGTAAACACCAGACCCGATTATGTGACATACCATGTAAACACCAGACCCGATTAGGTGACATCCCATGTAAACACCAGACCAGATTAGATGACATCCCATGTAAACACCAGACTTGCTTAGGTGACATCCCATGTAAACACCAGGCTGCAAATCGCCAACTTTCATTTAAAATTAATGTCCAGTCGCTTTGTCTCAATTATCCGCCGTGTCATAGCAAGGTAACCCTACATTCGCACTGTTGGCTCTCTCAGCTACAAATATCCCATGCAAGTATCCCCCAAACTATGGCGAGCTGTCGCTGAGGTCACTTTTGTGTCCAAATAGGGAAGGCATGACTTCCTATATCGCCAGCGACAATCACAAAGTAAAATGAGGGCAAACATGGGCAATGTTTCCGCAAAAAATAAACATTTAGGATGGAATTGTGTAAATAGAATCATGTCAAACATTGGTTGCCTATTCTTCCACATGATGTCTGTATCACTCACCTGTGATCATATTTCCAATGATCTCTGAAACCATCTTTCATGCCCTCATTTAAAAAATTTAAGAAAATAATACTAATCTGCATGATGCCAGAGATTGTGCATGTTACACGCATGAGCGCAGGCTTGTGCGAGGATGCTCTTTCAGTTACCTTCTGAGTCTGCGTCGACAACAAAGAAAACATAAACAAGGAAGTTGCGGGACTATTACTGACAGCTAGTAAAGAGTGAACACAACACTGACACCACAACCTAGTAGCCTAGTGCTTGCATTATCAAATGTAGGCCTTTCTATGCCTTTTGTTAAAATTAATAATTATGATAATTATAATATTATTAATTAACTCCAAATCCCGCGGGCGACCTTGAAATACATGTTTATTTTAATAGTTTGCATATTTTACATATTTTTTTCTATCCAGAAACAGTAAAAAACGAAATATTCGCCAGAGTCTAAACTTTCCGAGTTTCCGTGAACTAACCATGACCAACGAAGGCTTCCGTCGAGGAAAGCCGCATAAAATACGCCTAAAATAGTCAATTTTTATAAGAAACCTCTTTAGTCTACATGTATAATTTACAGTTTCACGTAAAAAATACCCTTTGAGCTATCAAGGTCGAATAAAAAACACTAAATTACGCGTTATGTAACGCAATAGGAATGCCTTGAATGGTCTTGCTATGAAAAACAATGACGTCAAAAAAACTCGACACTCGAATGCAGCATTCTCCATTTTCCTTGGTGGGGCAGAGACGCGATTCTTGTTCATTTCAGGATATAGCGTTTATAGAAAAAGAACATACAAGAAAGCACGTTTATACAACAATAAACAAGTTCGACATGGCAAAAATATATACTG
>JAOEGT010000020.1:1730832-1743671 GCA_025447795.1 Speoplatyrhinus poulsoni
GTAGGGGCAAGTCAGAACATGTAATATTATCCTGTGTTTACCAAAGTCAGTTGATATCAGCCAACATGCTATTTGGATTAAGGCAAACAGTAATGGCATACATGCAAAGGCTCCGCATTGAAAATGTGACAATTACATTTGTGGCCTTGTGGTATTGTCTCCTGTAAGTTATGATAATTGAATGTTTTAACAAATATTGATTTAATATTTTAATTTGGATTGTCTGTGTGAACATCCCACCTCCTGGCACATTGAACAAAGTGTAAACCAGAACAAACGTCAGCATCAAACCCCGCATGATCAAAATCATCATTAATTCATCTCTGAGGTCGTGCCGTGATCGACATCATGCATCTGAATCTCTAGGCCTTACGGGACAATCCTCGTGGTTCTGCCGATGATGCGGCGCCGCGGCCCTTTCTTAAATGTCTTCTATCACAACAACAGGGGCGGTGGATATTTAGAAAATAAATGAACATACTGTAATGGTTGCTGTGGTGAAGTCAGGGTTATTTTTTAGTAAAACGCTGATGTACCGTGGTAGCTACTCACCTGGCAAGGTCAAAGGTGGGTGGTAGCCAATGGGAAGATGAGGGGTGGAGTCTAAGACAGCCCTTTGAGGAAGTCAATAAGCAGGGATCTTTGAGGTTGGGAGACAGCATTTTGAAAGGTCAAAATGATGATCAAGTAATTAGTCAGTATTTTGGTAGACAACGCAAAGTAAGGTGCTTTAGAAAAGTACATGTACATTTTAACAATTGCTGGCACAAGGAATTGTTATACATTTGAGTAAATAATCAGTCTTACAATTAAGTTAATAAAACATTTATATAAATATATTTTACTACATTAACTGGAATTATGCCCTTTCCCATTAAAACCAACACATTTGTTGTATTTTCCATTAGGTCTTAAATTATATTTTCTAATTGTATAATGTTTTTACTTTGCCCTTCCCCCACCAAAACAATTAATATATACAAAAAATTATTTAAAAAGTAATTAAATTAGATCTAAAAAGGGTTCTACTTGGGGAATTTACTTAATGCAAATGTGGACTTTGGAGTCATTGTATCCATACAAACAGCAGCAAACAAGCAGAAGTGGGTTTACATTAATTAGCGTGAAACATCATTAGATAAAATCAAAATGCACAGGACTGAAAAATAAGGAACTTCCCTGTGATTTTTGTCCACATCAACGATTTAACTAATTAATTTTATCTATTAATATTTATGCATGGAAAAATTATTCATTAATGAAACGTCAAATTTGAAAAGATATCTCTTCCCCGCTTCATCTTGACATGAGACTGTTTTGACAGCCCTCCTCCCATCTGGAGAACTGGGAACAGGAACCGACTGCTTATGAATATTGAAATCCATTCTCCAATCCAGGAAAATGGCAATTTGTACTGAATTATTTCAGCACAAGCATGTAGTGCTGAATCCATTACAAAAACGTAAAAGATTGATGGTCTTAAAGACATATATTTTTTGGGGGGGAAAAAACTTTGTTTGTTTGTTTGTTTGTTTATAAGCACCTCTGTAAGCTTGTAAGCACCATTGCAAACTGAATGCCGGCTGATAATTGTGTGACAGATGGTTTTATACATCAAATCCTATCTACAGATCTTTCTACTGTAGTTGTCCGACTAGAAATGATTACGCTCACAGTGGTGTTATTCTTGTTATGTTTTAACCTCTGTACACGTACATGGTCGGTCTACGAAGTAACCACCCATTATTTTTCTTTTAATTTCTAGTGCTTTGTCTTTTGTCATGCGTTGCATTTGATCACAGCGCGTGATGAAGGCACATTGTAATTAATCTCGTTTTATCTGCTTGTTGGATCCGCCCGTCCTTGCTAATGTTTCTGGCTAACTGCTGGCCTGATCTAGGGAACATTTCTTGTTTTGTTTTTAAGCGTGTCAAGCCTGACGATACCATTAACACCCAAGCCTCGCTGGATGCCTCCCGGCATAGTGTTACATACAGTATTGTTCCAATATCTATTTGATCTCCCTTGTCTGTTTCTTTTTAATAACGTCCTTGCAAAGATGGCGTTCTCTGTGATGCAGACATCTAGTGAGCCTATGAAGGAGCTTTCGACATGACTTGAGGTACTGCAACACAGCTGCCAAAATCTGAAGTAGTAAATGTATTATAAGCAGCACAGGTGACAGTATGCACTGAAGGGGTTAAGTGTTCTAAGTAAGTCTGGCTTCTTAGCTATCCATATTTGTCTCCATTTTCAAATTAATAAAACATCCACAGTCGCAGCGGACTTATGCAAATTGACCAAGGAAATAACTATGTTAAATAATCACAAGCAAAGTGCTGGTAATATGATTTTGTTTTTATGAAACATGTAATCAGAGATTACAGGCATGTCAATGATATTGTAATTTTTAAGAGATCCTGCTGCCAGTGTGAGAGCTTGCTTTCTTTGTTTTCCACACCACTAATGAGCTGACCTTGCTCCCCTCTGCCAGGAGAGAAATGTCTTCAAGGAACTAAGCGTTGCTTATTATTTAAGTGTCACCACCGCTGTCCAGGGTTTCAGCAGGGGTACATTTGTGGGTTTTCTGTTAATCTTCCTACCTGGCCTTATGCTGAGTTTGCAGGCCATTAGTTCCATAGCAGCACATGGGGACTGGCTGTGCAGCAGCAAAGGTTCAATGCAACCACAATACTGCAATATCTCACTTTCTGAAGAACATTGCTTAATGGAAGCTGAAAGACGAGTAGTAGTACTGAAAGAATAATCCACCGTCCACGCAGAAATCAGACATCAGTATGAGAAATATGTGTTACAGTAAGTACAGTAAGTAAAACACACAAATCATTGTTATTATCGCAACCAAATCAGTTAACGCTAACCAGCTTACTCTTGCTTAAATGGTGTTTTATCATTGCCGACATTATTTTGCATTAGTAATCACCAGCAAGGAGACGGTGACCCTGGACACCTTTGTCGGTCAAGTGGGCTTATGTCATAGGAATTCAATGCTCCAAGGTCACCTTGCCTCTCTCAGAGACACTAGAATGTCTACACAGCCGATGCTATTTCTGCACTCCGCGTGTATTTGAATGGAATTATGGAAGATAACATACCAGCATAGTCTGACCAGGGCTTGAGAGGGAGCGAGGGAGAGGGAGAGAGAGAGAGAGAGAGAGAGGGAGAGAGAGAGAGAGAGTCATTTCTAATGTGAAAGCCATGCTGCTTCCATCTCCCTGGGTGTGAGGCTCCTTGGCGGTGTGTGATAGCCTTGAGGGGAGCACCAGACAAGGACAGAGTTGGAGGCGCTGCCGATGCCGTAGCAGAGCAGATACATCTTGTAGCGCAGCGTGCTAAATGACAAAATGATATCTCCTCAGAGAGCCACCCCAGTGTGTGTCTGTGTGTGCGTGCGTGTGCATGTCTGCGTGTGTGCGCGTGTCTGTGTGTGTGTGTCTGTGTGTTTGTGTTCGTGTGAGTCTGTGTGTGTGTCTGTTTGTGTGCACGTAAGTAGGTGTGTGTGTGTGTGTGTGTGTGTGGGTGGGTGGGTGTCTGCGCATGAAATCTCCTGAGTAAAAAAGTCCCTGAATACACTTGATGCCTCTATGATTGCATGCAGCGCCGGCATAGCGCGCTGTTAGCAGAGCGCGCTGTTAGCATAGCGCGCTGTTAGCAGAGTGCGCTGTGAAACGGAGAGTGGAGCTGGCACTGTTGCACTTCACTGGCGGAGTGGAAACATTCCAGGGAGAAGGCGCTGCGGTGAGTGGTTGTCAGATATCACAACATCTGGATAAGTGGGAATGGGACAGTTTGGAAAACCGTGCATGTGCAACGCTCAGCTGAGGATGCACCTCCCCTCCCGTTGGCTGTGCGCCACAGACGTGGTTTGCAGATTAAACGCTTGTGTCGTCTGGTGTCAGCTGTAATCCCACATTTATGCACCATACCGCTGCTTAAGTGTAAATAATTATTCACTGGTCTGTACACCCACACATGTTCCAATTTAATGCTTTAGGTTACTTCAAACATAGTTGGTATGTCCGATGATGTAAAATGTGGGTTTGCGACCAAAACAAAAAGCCACATTTGGCTTTGGTAGTGTGCAACAGCTGGCCAACTGTCAAGAACTAGTCAAAAATATAATACAACACTCCCCAATGCACTCACGCCATTGAGGATGCATTTACATTTACAGTAGAAGCTAATATAGCACAGTTGCGTTCAACAAGCGTGAATAAAAATTGAATAGCAAGATTAAAGAATGTTAGAGTAAAGTACTGTATATATATAAAAGTATCTGTTTCTGTCATATATCATATTTTCCCTGTATCATTTGTTATTTGTTATTTGATTTGGCTTTCAACATCCAGCTCACCTTGAGTCCTCGTCTCAATATATCACAGATTGTATGGACAGTTGCCCGCAGATTTGACACTGGTTCTAATTTGGCATCCTGCCAGTTCAGTTGAACATATCAACTTTAACAGCAACAAATCATTTTCTTCTTTGGTGCAGGAAATCAAATGTAAGCCTACAGCTTTCACTACGTGACACTTAGTGTATCACTTCATGTGTCTCCCCACTGGCTACTGGTATATTCGGCCGTTCCACCCTTGAGAGGTCATCCGAAGAGTGGCGGAGGAGGAACAGCACCCGGGGAGGTCTGGAGACGCTGCGTAACCAGGGCAGGGTAGTCGAGGGGGCGGACAAAGCCCAAATAAAGCTTTTAATGCGCTAGCTATTGATCCTCCTCACTGATATAAACTCAGGAGTATTGGCAGGCCTGGAATCCCACTTTGAAGGGACTCCATAATGAAGCTGGTCAATGCTAAGCTGTCCGCAATCAATCCCCCACATAACAGTTAATTACAAGTGAGGCTCCCTTCAAGCGGAGGGTGGGGGGGAGATAGAGGTGGAGAGGTGTTGGGTGAGCTTAGTTAAGGCGGTGGGGGTGGAGGGAGGATATTGAACGGCTCAGAGCAAGGAGATATGAAAATGAAATGCACAGAGGGGTAGTTTTCATGTGGTGTGGTGTGTGTGTGTGTGTGTTTCTAAACTAAGAACAACAATGGCGGAAAGTTTCAAAGAGCTAGTTTGTAATTACCAACATCTATATGATGTCTCCATGTCGCTCCACGTGTTGACATGTCGGTTATTGTTGTGGAAATTTGAAGGTAGTTAAGGAAAATATCTGGAGATATTTTAAATCCTCCAAGCACACGCAAGGTACGCAGGCAGTATATGAACAATTCCTTTTGCCACACTGCCGTTTGTCAACGTGTACGCGTTGCACAAAAGCAAGTATATCGGAGTTTTTAGGCTTACTAGGGCATTAGGTATTTCTTGTAAATAACAACATTCACATTTACTTTTTCCAAAGCGACTTACTAGTACTAGTTTGTCAGCAGTTGGACATCATCCACCAGCAATTGTATAAAGTCAATATACTGTAATAGAAGAATATTGTATCGCATTTGGTTATCATGTCTACTACCATGCCAATATATAATTAAATCACCCAACAAAGTTCCTAGTGGCCTGAATAATACTGCTTAACACTAAAGTGCTAAATACATAAGAGCAGAACATGATATATAGTCTGCACAGGTAGCATGTAGCACTTCTGCCTACACCTCACACACACACACGCACGCAGGCACACACACATTAAGGATATAGAGTCTATATTGAGCTCAATAGAAGGACCTGTGCAGACCAGATGTTTACAGAGTCTCTTATAGAAGATATCTAACCTTAATATTACCGTAACATGGCTATGGAGAGGTATACAGAATGCCCTACTGCATCCCTGCTGATGTCTGTGATACATTCAAAGAAGTTTAAATTGAGGACGGTGGGAAAGCTTTTAATCTTGTTCTGTTGGTTAGAAATCTCAGAAGCACACAGTACCTGAACAATGAGATACGGACTTGAAAGCTCAACAATTCTCCCAGGTGTGTATGCACTGTATGTCTGTGTTGGAACACCAGCAAATTGTGCCTAATGATCTATGTGTAGTACTGTAGACCGTCAGAGTAAAGCTCCCAGCAGCTCGTATTCAAAGCGTCAGAGTCCAGCTTTCATATTTCTCCAAAATGGTTTCTCTCACTTTTTTCACTGGGTGCTTCATTTTGAAAGAGACAAATGTAACGTAATTGAAAATGTTCTTTCTACAAATGCCCTTAGTAATTAACATCTCCTTGACACATATATATATTCACTGAATTGTGTTTGAATATACTGTATATTGTA
Organism: Speoplatyrhinus poulsoni; assembly: GCA_025447795.1. Classification (NCBI taxonomy): domain Eukaryota; kingdom Metazoa; phylum Chordata; class Actinopteri; order Percopsiformes; family Amblyopsidae; genus Speoplatyrhinus; species Speoplatyrhinus poulsoni. The sequence goes on from JAOEGT010000020.1 coordinate 1,737,085, forward strand.
CTGTCTGTGTGGGGGTGTGTGCGTGTGCGTGTGTATTGATTGCATTAGTGGCTAGATCTGTTTATGAATGTATTACCAAATAAAAACTTTTCTGTAAACATTGGCTTTGTAATCATATTAGCATAATCATATTAGCATTGCATAGCCTTAAATGCAATAAAATAGGGTAAAATACAACTAGATAAAATAATATAATGTATACCGTGCTAACAAACAATAAACAAAAGACGTGAAAAATAACGGTAAATAAAGACACTACCATGATGGTCGTGGCGCTAATTATTTTTTAAATTACACTGTGCTCCTGTTGTTGACCATTGCAATATGGATGCATGATTTTCATGTAAAATGCTATATTACATTTTTTTTTGTGTATCCTGTAGATTTTGACAACACTGAGAATGTTCCTTGCGTGTGTTAATACCTCTAGATTTAATAAAGTGAAGAAACCTGCTGGCCTGCCATTCTAATCAATAGTAAGATAATAATAATTAGACATTCATTTTAATGCATCTTACAGTATGAAACAGTGAATACACAACACTGGTGTTTACTGGCGGGCACCAAGATATAATTTACAGCAATACAGCTAAACTTATTCATAAATACTCATCCAACTACAATTATTGCCCTCCGTTGTATAAGCGCTTTGATCGTTATACGGTTAGATTATAGTTTGAATGAACGATTTACTTGCACCTGTGTGTGTCTGTGTGTGTGCGTGTGTGTGTCTGCGCGCGCACGTGTGTATGTGTTTGTGTGCGTGCATGAATTTGTGTACCAAGCTAATGGATTTACTGGAGATGGCGTCGGGTATTTATTACCATGTGTAATTGAATGCAATGATTATCGTTGTTGTGTAATGTGATTTTAATGCTGCAGTGATGGTTATGTATAAGGCCTAATGACTTTGCCTCAGAAGGGGGTTGGCTCACAATTTGAAGGAAAAATAAAAACAAAAAAAAAAAGAGAGAAGGATGTGATTGTGATTTTCTTCTTCTCTATACCCTACTACAAAATAAGTTTAATCAAAGTTCTCCACGAGCAATGTCCTGTAACTGATGAGCGCGCCCGTTGCTACAGTAACAGGTCACAGGTTTGTAGCTGTGCATTTCATTGCTACAGTGTAATGTTTGCATCAAGCCCATGCTGTATTGTAGCTGGAATAAATCCTATGCTTAATCTCTTTTTATCAACTGTTTATGCATGATTAATGCCAGTCACATGTTCCCGGAGCTGGAGAGGATCAATAACCAACAATTTAATAATCATATCCTTCCCCACCATACAGGAACAGTATATTGTCGAACGTATCTCTGCTCACATATGTTTCACGGTTGCTGTGTGGATTGCATTTGCTGCACATTATTAAATTTCTCCAGCTTACGTCCACAAATGCTTCCAAACAGCCATAGGAGGGCCTGCCACCTGTAATTACAGTGCAGTCTTATCGACCTCACATTTCAGTATGCAGGCGAGAGCTCCAGGGTGTCGAAATGGCTCTCGGAGAGACCTTTTATGCAGTTGGTAGAGGAATACAAACATACACACAAACATTCAGACACATGTGTACAGTGCACAGTACTCACACACACACACACACACACACTGTATACTGTACACACATACTGAAGACACAAAAACAATACACACTGTACAGATGTTAGCACACACACATTTCTCGGTGAAGCCTATTACCTATATCTCCTCTGCACTGGTTTCACTCTTCTGCTAACTTCATTGCAAACATTTTGTACATTGTGCAGGCAAGCCAACATACACGTACTGTATACTCGCATACACACAGACGCATGGCTGCACACACGCACACACACACACATTCACATTATACAAAGCTGGGGCTTTGCTTGACATTATTAGTTTTGCATTTGGGCGCTCTGCCCAGAGTAACGGTATGGATTTTTGCCTTGGCTCCCTATAATTGGATGAGTTAAATTTCTCCATTCATTACATGTGCATCTGACCTCTAGACCCCAGCAGCTCCTGTGTTTTATTAGCACTCTCATCCCCTGATAATAGGAGACCCTCTCCCCACCGACACACTCCCCTCACACACATACACACAGCGCTTTCCTTAGCGCGGAACCCATTACATTATACAAAGGGTTAATCCTGTATAAACCGTATGCTGTTTATCAACACACTTTCTTTTTTCTATTTTTTTTTTATTTTTTTACAAAAATAATGTTTATTTTTTTGCAGGTGTACAAATAATGATTTAAAAATAATTGTAATAGTTAGCTGTTATTACTTGTACAACTTACATACTTCCAGCTAATATCATCCATGACATTTACTCGTGTAGGCTACTTTACAGTCTATCCAAACCTGATCAAAATCAAATGAAATGTGTCACATTTGAGTGCAACTGTATTTACAAGCTTTTCGGGCTAACTGGTAATTAAGCCTCTACAACACCATATACCATCTGAGCATGAGCATGTAATAATTGCATCTTGACAAAGGCTCATTGGTAGATGCAGGGTTACTCCTGTTATACTGCATGTGTAGTTATGTACCGTTTCACAGGGATTTCATTCATTTCCTATGGAGCGCAGCGTAGAGCTTGCAACATTGCATTGCGTATGCAGTTGTGTCAGGTGAAAGGCTACGCACACGTTGAAAAAAATCCAACGCATGCAGCAATAACGCATGCGTGACCTGGCTGTACCTAAAATATAGATGTGGCTTATTTTATTGGCAAATCTTGGACTCTACTATATTAATAATCACATTTTGCCTGGAGCAGTGTCAGTTTCATTCAGGTTTCATTACGTTAGCTTACTAGGACCGGCCATGGCATCTGCTAGCATCACCATGGACCAACTTAATCAGAAGGCGCTATCACGTAGAATTTTCTATTGTGGTTGCGTAAACAACTACGCAGTGTAGGTAAAATACGCATCTAGTATGTAAGGGACATTAGTTATTCTCGAGAACGCTTGCTAACTTCGAGCTCAAATCAAAACAATATCCCACCACAGCGCCGGCCCACACATTGAAAGGAATTGTGAAGCAAAATGTATTACTACGGCTTTATTGTTGTGAGAGGTGTTCACCACTTTGTTTATGCTCCTATTTGTGGAGACAGGACTGTGTAGAAGTACCTGATTATTTTGACACACACAGAGAATGGTAAACTAGCAAAATGCGAGGAGATATTTTGTGATTTTTTACAAAAAGTGTTTTAGCTTTCAATTTGCTTGCAATAGCTGAATATATACTGTGTTATACAAATGTAGCTGCATTACAAGTAGTTTATCTTTCATATCATATAATATCATATCATATCATATGCAAACTACAGACACACCTGCAGATATGTGCAAACTCCTTTAAAAGGAAGTGACATTGTTTGAAACGTGGCTTAAAAGGTACCGCTAATGAAACGCCTTTTACAGTAGACATGTTTAGCGATGCAGAATGAGCAAAACCAAGCACTTGATTACATTCTGGCCATGGTCGACTGGTTGATTTTGCCTTGATCACTCTCGGGTGCTATTTGGTGACTAGTGACTACAGAAAAAAATAGGCATACATCATATTGATGTCCTCCAGACACTGTCAATGTGTTTCAAATGAGTAATATCATGATTTTTATTGATGCTGTCTGATCATTCCTGGTGCTTGTGCTTTTTATGCTGACATTATGACTGTATGGTCAACCATAGAACTTGGCTACGAAACGGACTAGGGACTGCTCATTTAGTTACCTTAACGTGGCAGCTGGCTGGATGGAGATCGCTTTCCATCAGCATGCTCAACAGAGCTTTCAAGCTAGTTAGCTTATTTTACTAAGTGGAAATGGTGGTTGTATGAAACCTGTGCAGTAGCCTACAGCGATAACATCTATACCCGCCCCCGTCAGCGGGTATAGATGACATAGTAGGCTATTGTTGTGAATATAGAGAAGGTAGCTATGATCTCTAGTGTGCTACAGCAGATAGGTAGGCTACGTGGTTTGTTTACATGTTGTAACGGATTCAGTCTGGACAGAGAGCGTCCGATGCAACGCGATAGCCGGACGCATTTAGTTAGGACACGGCGTTAGACACAATTGAGGCAGCATTGCACAAAGTCAACTGGCCACTTTTGACTTCATCTCTAACTTTATTCAGCCAACACACACTGAAAGATGAAGTACAGTAAACACCAAATATCAGCAGGACCTAGGTGGAGGAGAAGAGGTTTTTTAACACCTATAAAGTTCTGACACACACGTTCACTTAGCCTCTTCCCTGAAAGGCCAGGTGACACATTATTGATTGTAGCCATCTTTCAAGGCCAAAAACTGAATGCCTGGTCTGGCACATTCAGTGTCCTGTTGCTGACGGTAATGTTATTGGCTACTGCTCTCAAAGGGCCCGGTGCAAGAGTATCTCAGTGCTGGCATTGGCTTGGGGTTTCTGACAGCTGCACAGCAATGCTAATGGCTCCTCTCTCAGAGCTAACATTGTGTAATCAGCACAGCATTCGGCTGTTTAAATGTTACAACAGTAATGTATGCAAACATGAATTCATTTTATTCCCATGCAAGTCCCAAAGGGCAGGCCTTAAAGTTGCAAACTGTCTTACATCACAAATTACTCTGTTGGTACTTAATGCATTTTATATCACTCATAATCCTGGTGTTCCACACTAATTAGTCAGCCTTGCCAGCATGCATATTTTCCCTCATTATTTGGTAACACCAACTCATTTCCAGCACTCTTAGGCGGCAAGTACACTTTTCTTTCTTATTTTTTATCAGTAAACACAGTAGTTCTGGTAGATATCTCTCTTATAAAGATTACAGTGTGCCTAGCCTATTAGAACATGTATTAATTAACTGTGAGTACTGTATCTTGAAGCTGTAAGAATTATGACATTTTGAAAAGTATTTAAATTGCAGTCAAATTACCAGACTATTGGCCATATGAGAGATAAGATGCCTTCGATGCAATTTAGGCTTTTACAAAGCCCTACAATATTTTGTCTTTCTTATGAGCTTCTAGCTAGTGATATTTAATGTTGGCCATAAACACATTTTTCCTCTACAAATAACTTGATTGACGCAATCAGCGTCTTATCTCTAACACCTTCTGCAGTATACTGTATATCCATTAAAGGGTGTAAAAAATATCGATACTATATCAATTCTCTAAATCACGGTAAATATGAAAATGTTTACACAATTTCTTTAATATTTATTAATATTAATAATTTATTAATAATATTTAATATTAAATTTAATATTAAATATTTCTTTAATATTTATTAATATTAATAATTTATTAATAATATTTAATATTAAATTGTAGCTAGCCCCTGTATTGTGATACATATCATATCGCTAGATTGCAGAGAATACACAGCCCTAATATCCACGTATCACTGCTGTATACTGTATCTTGATTGTGTTTGCTTTAGTTCATGTATATGCAGGCCACATGCAAAGGGTATTTTTTTTTCTAATGAGAACATTTTGAAAAGTCTTAAACCCTATGCTTTTAGCAATAACTTGAAATGGCTATTTCGAAGGTGCTGTTATTATTATTATATTATACTGTATACTGTACTGTACCCACACACACACACACAAACACACACACACACACAAACACACATACACGGTATACTGGAAATAAATCTCCTGCCTTTAATAGTTATTTGAAAATCACGTGTTTATGATTGTTAGTTATTCTTTTACATTTCTGAACTGTATTCACTTTAGTCTGGGCCGGCCCCACCAATAGAATTGCAGCATGCTGGTAACACTTGTATGTATGTACCAATGTATTCTACACTACGCTTGGCCACAGGGTACATTTTAGCAGTATTCCCTGTCATTTTTAGTCTACCGGGTCTGTGTGAGATCAATGATTTGAAGGGCTTGTTTGATTGACGGAGACAAACTTGTGGATGGATGCTGCCTGCCAGAAGCAGCCCCGGTACTGATTCAGATGCTGACCCTGGAGCAGTGGATGGCAGGATATGTCTCACGCGTTTTCATTGACATTCGGCTCATAGCGGCAATAGTACACACGTGATATGTGTTGAGAATTGAGAAACACAAAATATCAATATTTGAAGTAACTCCATGTATATACAGTACCTGTGTGTGTGTGTGTGTGTGTGTGTGTGTGCTTGTGTGCGTGTGCGTGTGCGTGTGTGTGTGTGTGTGTGTGCAGTGCCTGGCCGCATGTATATCAGATTCTGTTCTAGCTGGATTATGAACCCCACATATAAGACACAATAGTCAATGACACTGAATTAGTGCATACAATCTTGCTGTACTGTCGGACAGCTGACCCACATGGCTTTGAGCTGACCTTAACATCAGAGACGGTGGGTAATTGGTTGTGACTAGTGCTAATGTATAAGACATTTTCTTAGACCTGGTACTCAGGTGGCGTCTGTCAGTGACACTTCCTCGGACCTGGGACTCCTGTGGCGTCTGTTAATGCTACAATTTACAGACCACTCTTAATTAACTAATTTACGAAACGCTTTACATCTTTCCAATGTGTTAGTTCTTAAGTACGGCACAATGTGAAAACGATATTGCATAGTATTAATGCTACATT
>JAOEGT010000020.1:1760763-1772928 GCA_025447795.1 Speoplatyrhinus poulsoni
GTCCGTGTTGTGGTTGCTGCCCTCTACTGGCAAGTGCACCGGGTCATTTTGACGCATAGGACAGCGCAAGGGTTAAGTAAAAAAAAACATGACGTTTTGCAGATGCAGAGACCCATTGGTTGTTGCCAAACTCCGTCACTAGGCGCTTGCTGGGAATCATCATATAGTAGCACGCTGGGCGATTTTGTAGCCGAGCACAGCTCCACCCACCGCCGCTCACTTTTGCTGTCTCACGTTTGAAATTAATGGTAGCTTGTCTCTTTACAGCTGTAGCAAGCAGACAGTCTGAACATAAGGTTATGGTTCTAATGCCTCTGCAGATTTCAGGGAGGTCCTGACACCCTCTAACCCCCCTCAAATCCTCCCCCTTGACCCCCTGCACTTGTGTATTAGCTATCCGAAAGGCTTGAACTCGTTGGCCCTTGGATGTCTCACATCCCGCTCCGATGACCTCCAAGTTTCCTCCCTCCAATCCCGCCTTTGGACCCTGGCCAAGGGGTCCTTTAACCGAGGAGCAATAGAGTTTGGGTTTCAGTCAGAGATACCGTAGGTAGTAAAGAGCTGGGGGGAGGATCTACAACACTAATAGATGGTTATCTCTTCCCCTTCACCATTGGCCTGTAAGAACACCTGGAGCAGCATGTCCGCTGAGATAAATAAAAGAAAGCCTCCAGATCGATTCCCCCCGCCTCCCTGGTTTCCAAGAGACCCTCGCCGTGACCTTTCCAAGTGATAAGACGGTCACCAAGGTCGTTTTAACCCCCAGATCCCCACATCCGCCCCGCCCCCCTCCACCAGCCCCTACTCTCATCACCCCGCCCCACGGGGAGAGAAAGACGAGTGGAGGTAACGATGGAGAATCAGGAAGGTGAAATTTGTTTGCTAGCAACCTCCCTCCCTTCCCACCACCCCCCAGAGGACCTCAGGGAAGACAGACGGAGTCACAACACCGGATTGACGAGACCCTGGCTGTCACGTTGACCTTTTCTGAAATGCATCGGGGGTCAAAAGTCGGCACGTGCGCGCGAATCGGTGTGGAGGTAACTGCTGCGATGTCCCGGGCGTCACGGCTGTTTGTGTCAAGTGACGGCGAGGGAACAATCTAAAGAGCAGTGCTGGGTGGGGATATAACGTCTATGTTATTCGGCGCTTTGAGAAAGGTTACGGAAACAATCTATTGGAATTTAGATTCCTCGCCGGTCGTCAACATCCCACTTAGCAGGCCAGTGTCTCGTGCCAACGGACTGGTCTTGGTATAGGAACAACTTCGTCCTGTCAATCCAAGCATACTGTATACTCCATGTAGTTATTATGAACAGGTACCTGTGAACAGCGTTCATGTTGAGGGCTGTTGACTGTGTCAGGACTAAATTATCTTGTCAAACCCAAGTCCCTTCCTAAATGTCTCCTTGGTTACTTTGTCTCCCTAGCTCCCATCGACAAGAAATAATAAGTTCCATTTTGGTTTCAATTGAAAGTTGTGTGGTTAACCATATCAGTGAACTTCCATTTACTTCCATTTGGTAAAATAACAGTGTTTGTTTCATTTTTCATTTATTTATATATATTTTTCATTTTGGTTTATGGGGAGACGCCTTATCTCCTCTGCTAAGGACTATCGCAATAAACAGCAAAACGTCAATGGTAAAAGCATTTACACATATATATCACATGAAAAGCATCTTACTTTCATCTAACTCAGACTTGCTGGGTTTGATTGAATAAGGGCAGGCTGTTGTGTGTGCTATAACTCATAACCTTGACACGGGTAAATAAAGAAATAAACAACACTCCCGATTAGGTCTTATCTTGAGTAAAGGTGTTGTGTGGTGTCAGCTCTATAGGGCTAGGTGATGAAGATAATAACTTTTTTTCCCCCTCCTTTTCGCTTGGGAGAGGACACCTTTAATTCTCTGTGCCCCAGTAAATAAAACGCATCCTTCAGTGTCTTATCTACACACCATCTCTTTCTTGCTAGAGGAAGAGCGTAGACACATCTTTCGAGATACAGAGCCAGCAGAGATTAGAGGCTAGCACTCCACATCCAATCAGGCTACCATCCCAACTGTATCCGTTGGGACATGGGGAAAAGTTTTGAGGAATGTTTTTTCAAACAAAGTGTGTCCAACTAGCATAATGTGTGATGCGGAGCAATGTTCTCCCCCCCCCCCCATCCCTTATGTGTGGTGCAGTTCCCAGGCTGCTGGCGACCGGGGCTAAGCAGGTACTGTAATTGTGAAAGGCGATGTGCAGAAATCAAGACGGATTGGCGCTGCAAATGGAGGCCACCTCCCTGGAGCCTCAGTCTATTAACACTGTCACTCTGCTCATCAGCCCTGCACCTGCCTGCTCCCTCTCCCGGCTGACTTTAATCACGCACACTAACGCGCATTACATCACTACTACCGCTACTGTAACCAGTGCCTGCTGTTAGCGCCGAGCGAGCGGCGAGAGAGAGAGAGAGAGAGAGAGAGAGAGAGAGCGTAACCCGAGCCGGGAATGAAATACACTCCTTTCGCAGCGCAGGAGATGAAATTAACACAATGCGCATAATACTTCCTGGTCTCTGGCCCAATGGGATCGCTCAGGCAGAACGATGTGTGTACCACGGGGAAAACGTTATTGGTCTCTCTCTACCTGTCTTGGATGGACAGGCAGCTCACGTGGATGTTTAGAATGATTACATGCGCAATAAAGATGAATTGCTCCTCCTCTGTGTTTATGACTTGGCGTCGATCTGTTGTCAGAGGCAATATAGCAGAGATGGTAAACAGAGACAGGTGCATTTGTTTACTGCTAATGGGTGCTAGTAAAGCCACAATGCTAATGCCCCTTCAGTACCAGACTCTGGGCATCTGCTTGGTGGTAAGTCATTTCTGCCATTCCACATAAGTAATCAGGCAACGCAGTCATAGTAATGGCTACACATATTCAAGCGTGCCAAAGTTGAGTGAAGTGGCCCCTCACAATAGTGTCATTGAATGGCCCCTCACGCAGCTGCCTCCAAACATCCACTAATAGTGCAGCATCTCCGTGTACAGTAGCAGGCGCTATACTCTCTGACAGTGCCAACTGTGTTTATTATTGTCCCTTTGGTGCAGGTCTTGTAGGCAAAGAATGGACTTTTGGTTCAGTTGTTTAGTGATCAGTTTAATTTGTATTTGACAAATCACGTTGATTAATTTTGTATTGTTGTTTTACATATTTATTTTATAGTTTTAAATAGAAAATAAAGTTGGAAAAATCAGGCTGGGCTGGGTAAACAGAATTAAACAAAATATTTAGGGTGGCAGATTTTGTAGTAATACATTGCACATACACAAGCAAGAAAGAAAGAGAGAAAGAAAGAAAGAGAGACAAATAAAAGAATGCCTTCGGTCTGTCGGCAGGGATTGCTAATGGTACCTCTGTCTGTGTGGACGCGAGGAAAGACGTCTCACTTGGCACTGACCTCGCTAATAGCAAAAGTTTATGTTTACAGGTTTAAGTTTACAGGTATGTGTGTGTTGTTACGAGGAACGAGTCGTCACCAGCAGGGGCCGACAGCGCTTGAGCAGGAGCCTGTGGCACTTTGATGGATGTTGGGAAGAAGAAAAGCAAAGTGACGAACCCCCCCCCCACACACACACACACACACACACACACACACACACACACTGGCCCGCTCCCTGATATCCCTGTTGAAGCCACAGCGAAGTCACCCAATAATGTCAGTCAAGTCCCAGAAGCACGGGCGCAAGACGGAAGAACAGAGAAGCCAGAGAGTCAGAGCGCGGAGCGGGACGAGCTGCCAGCGGGAGGGAAGGACGGCTGCTGCTGCTGCATCAACTGCTGGGCTCAGATGCCAGGAGAAGGTGGTGGCAGAGGAGGGGGTGGGTGGTGGAGAGGTGGAGGAGATGGAGGCAAGAGAACAAAATCAATATTTCAAGCCACTGCCAATGACGGCAAACATCATGAAAAGATACGGGGGACAGGGAAGGAGGAAGAAATGAAATGAAAAAAGATAAGAAGAGAACAGTAAAGTAAATGACATCTGAAGCTATTTCCTCCCGGACCCTGCCTGGCGTCGAGGCTCGGGGGACTCGCAGGAGTTATAGGCAGAGTTAAATTTCTATTAGCTCCGGCAAGAAGTTCTCTCCCTCTGGAGGAGACTTGAATGGAAACGCAAAGCGCCCCTCTTTGCCAAGTGATTAATGACATCGCTGTGACCTTAAATTGAGTCACAAGCGTCACCCTAAATAGTCACTGTCAATGAAATTGGTAGTGGACATTTAAGAGCACAATGTCTTGATTCAGGACTGCCCCCTCACTGCCGTATAGCACGCAGTTTGCGGCACAGGGGTTAAACGTGTTAATGGAGGATTTCTAAGAGGATTTTAAAGATTTTTAAAGGCACTTGGTAATCCACACTGGGATGTTGGCTGTAAGCACAAACGGCTCATAGTTTACCATCTATCAATTAAAAGATCACTTGTTCAACCTTGTTACTGTAACTATGTTGGACAAAACAGCATAGTAGGCTATTACAGGAAAACCCACAGTTGCCAGAGTCTCTGTCGAATTCAAAAAATGCTCAATTATTATTGGAGGACAGGCCAAAAGGGGCGGGGCTTGGGATCGGTCAATTATGTCAAAATGCATAAAAGAACCATGGCGTAAAATAAACACATGGTAGTTCGTGCATATTAAGGCCATAGTATACCAGCCCAAACCAGATCAGACCAGCCTGGAAAGGGTGGATAGGGAAAGGAAAGAGAGAATTACATTTAACAGAGAGATTCCAACCGTCGGCACCTCCGCATTAGAATTTTGAAGGGGGGGGGGCAACTTTTCACCCTTTATGCAGCCCAGAACGACCCAGCGCTCCATGCAAGTCAATGGGGTGGTACGCGGATTTCACCATAATATTGCCCATAATTTATCTCTGGGGGCAATAATGAATATTTTCAGTGTATAACATTAATTCCCAAGTACCTACGATCAATCTGAGGCCACGTTGGTATTTCTGCAGCGAAACTGTTTTGAGATAAATTGACTTTGTTTCAGACCGTGCATGGTAAATGTAACTCTCTCTGGTCAAACTGGTCATTGTGGTACGTTAGCCTCCACAACAAAATGCTATTGGTGACACGCCTGCTTACTGTAAGAGACCTGTGCATTCCACTTTTGCTCCATTGAAATGCATTACAATGCATCTTTCTATACTTTTATAAATAATTAGTAGGGATAGGAGGGGTATCACATGACACCTTGCATTGCAGAAGTAATAGTTTGTTTAAAAACAAGTGTAATTTTACTGCATTATATTACAAACCTACTATATATAACAAATTTTAACTGTAATTACAGTATGTATGTAAAATATATGTTCCTCGATCTACTGTAGTGTTTTATAATGCTGCATGACGACATATGTTTTTGATGGTCTCAGGATCTGCACATACGTGTGGTTGTGTGTGTTTTGCCTGCTTTTGTCATGCTTTTGTCAAACTTAGTATCAGGTTCCACGTAAAAACATTTCAGACCACCGACCATCGCAGCGTTTCACAAACACACAAAAAAGCATCTTTGCCTTTGAAACACACAAGTGTTCAAGAATGAATGAAAGGGATGTTTTGATGAGAAGGTTCAAGGCTGAGAAACTCTCCCTTCAGCTTTATCAAGGAACAAAGTTAAATGAGTAAGTTCAGTTTGTTTGTGTGTGTGTGTGTGTGTGTGTGTGTGTGTGCGTGTGTGTGTGTGTGTGTGTGTCCGCGTGCATGTGCGTGTGTGTGTGAGGTGATGCTGAAGTGCGTCACCGTCAAAGAGTTCTGTTTGCTGAACTTTGGCTTGTCTAGTTGACTTTGTTTTCTGCTTTGTGCGTATACAGTATATGTTTAGGATTCATACCTTGCAATAACATAATATATTGAATACACAGTACAATCTAAAGCATTTGCCAACAATGGATACATTTTCAACATTTATGTTCTGCGTATACAATAAAACTCAACAAAGCTCACCTGACCTTTCATTTTGTGAGCGACCTCCTAATGCTGTTAATATTTCCCCGCAACCTATCGCACCTTGCGTTTTCATCTCCCTCACAGAAGCTAATATCTCCCCGCAAACACAACACACGACCCCGGTTGTGTGTTATTGTTTCCTCTGTTGTTGTCCCTGTGCGCTGTATGTAATAGAGGCTGGCCTGACGTTGATGGAGCAGGTGATTTTAGGCCGTGCCGTTAGCAGCAGAGAGATAGAATATCTTCCTAAGGCCTACGGATAGCAGTTTTCATGAGCTGTTCATTGCTGGAAGTACATCAACCTGTCTGCGACCATTGCTGCACGAGTCTTTAGCACCATGCTTCTATTACCCTCTTCTATCATTCCCTCTATCATATTCTCCTCATTCCATCGAGGCGTGAGCTTGTGTGTTTTCACAGAGATATACAAATGTATTAAACTGGATAAATGAGACAAATTGGAAGGTGCAGCTTGCTAATTGTTTGCGGTCCACTGCTGTAAACCAAAGCCAATAGCTGTCGTCATCTCACAATGGCACGCGCGCACACACACACACACACACACACACATTCCAAAATGACTCAAGAGAAAGAGACAGGATAACTGCTGACATAAAGAGTACTGTGTTAACTTGAAAAGGCTTTGCAATATGGCACATGCACACACACACACACACACGCACGCACACACACGCACATCCAGTAGATCAGTGTTGGCGTTTAGCATTACTGTCAGCTCTTCCAGTTTCAAATAACCCTTTGCGAACCTCAATCACAGTGCTCTGTTCGCTGACCCCAGATCAGCATATCAGTTATATTTCACCCTTATATCAACACTACTGTGATAAGCAGGGGTTGGTGAGGTGGCAGGCGAGGGGAGATAGAGGGTAAGGTGGAGGATGGGATGCTATATCAACAGCAAAGGCAAATGATTGCCAATCAGATTTTATTCACAGCTCAACTGCTAGACAAATTGCAGCTCATGCCGTTTGCTATGGGTCAGGGCGCCTCGTAATTTCATTTTAATAAGTCATTTTCCAGGATGGGATGACACTGCAACGCACATAAGTACGCGTGCGTGCGCACACGCACACGTACAGTTACGCCGCAAACACACACACACACACACGAAATATGCATCAATTGGTCTTACGACCATGCCATCTCTTCTGCAGAGGAGGGGGTGAGCGCTGATCTAGGGACTAACAGGAGGGGAAATTGTTCCACCTCAATCTGTAATCGATGGATTACAGGTTACCTTGTTAAATATGACAATGCTTTTTTTGTCTTGTTATTGTATTGTACGTTTCCGACAGGATAGCATACTGTAATCTCCTCTCGCTCTACAATATGAGTTCCTAGAAAGGACCAAATATTATATTGGTATGGAATTGTACAGTATGATGCTTTCGTATCTCATCTCTGATGACTGATGTCATTATTCTAGCAGAATGTGGTAGCTGGTATACAGTATGACCTATTCTGCTATTACAGTAATGAATTAATATAATGTCACTTCGGATAAAAGTTTAGGATTCAGGATTCAATTCTCATTTATTAAATAAATAAAAAGTAAAGATGAAAATGACGTGTGTGCTTGTTGTTTCATCTGCATTAATGTGCAGCATGCACATTTGGTAATTTAAAGTCTAGGTGGATAAGTCAAGTCAAGTTTATTGATATAGGACTTACAGACTCAAAGGGTTGTACAGCCTATATTTCACATGGAAACTAAACAACACCTCCATAACCTGCTCCTCCCCCAGGTCAAGTAAAAACTTCCATTAAAAAACCCATAGGGAAAAAATGGAAGAAACCTTGGGAAGGGACCACAGAGGGAGGAATCCACCTCTTCATGACATTTAAGGTGCAATAGGTGTTGATAGGTAAACAAGATTTAGCAATAATAATTTGAATAATATGTATCACATTGTGCCGCGATCAATAACTAACACACTGTAGAAATGTAATACATTTTGTAAGTTAGTTAATTATGCGTGTTCTGTCAAATGTAGCATTAACAGACAGACCCCACAGTAGTCCCAGGTCCGAGGAAGTGTCCTTGGTAAACCCCACAGGAGTCCCAGGTCCGAGGAAGTGTCCTTAATAGACCCCACAGGAGTCCCAGGTCCGAGGAAGTGTCCTTGGTAGACCCCACAGGAGTAATATATCAAAAGGTACCTACTGTAAAATGCTTTCACTGCATTCAGAGTCGTCACCCTTCTTCATCAGCAACACTGAAAACCAAATGGGCATCACACTGTGAAACCACAGGTAATATGAATGCATAAATACCCAATTATACCGGTATATAAAACTTGCCTGAATTTAGTTTGGGGGCATTTTTTTAGGGATTACTCTGCACCCATCTGGTCCATTATAATTCCCCTGAAGGTGCGAGGGGAGCTAAATTGATTGGATTAATGTATATCTGCACAAATAAACAACTTTTGCCTTGGGGGCCTTTCCATGCAGTATTCCTTTAGAACTTCTCAGGAATCAAAAGCACTGATATCAACAGCTGCCATGTGGAATAATACTGCGCTCATAAAATGCAAAACCCAGATTTTTTAAACAGCAGGTGGAGACCTGTGCACTGTTCTATGTCAAAGTTGTACGGGGGAAAGAAAATCTTTCTTAAATAACCTAAATTCTTGATAAAAGTGTGCACAGCATTCAAAGGCTTGGGGCCTGCCTGTCATGTTCATAACTGGGCTTTTGAAGTTGGTTGTCAGCAGTCAATGTTGAATTCTCTACTGAGGGATGTGAAGGCTCTCCCTTCTGTACTTCTAAGTTCCCCTCTAGCGGCCTGTTGGCAGAGTGATGTTCATTCAGAATGTGCAGTTGCTGCTCTGCAGATAGGGCTGGTCAAATCTCCCGTCAGGAATAACATTTCCCCAGCAAGACACGTTTGGTTAATGTCTAGCCATCCTCAAACGGAATGGATGTTTGGAGGCGTATGCAATGAGGCAACAAACGCATCGCTTCCAGATGCAGAATTGTATTATGTTTATATTACCTATACATTTAAAAGCCTTTCTCTTGAATAAAGAAAAAGCAACAATGAAATGTCTCAAACTTAATTTAAAGTAGTAAACAAATTAAAGCAGTACAAATAGTACTGTTAGTACAAGTACAAGTACTGTAGTTCATTAATTCTTAAACGTTTCAGCTCGCGACGCCCAAAATCACAGTGCAAGAGACCCGAGACCCTCGCTATCCCCAGAAGTGGTAGAAACATAACAGCCATGATATTATTTGATAGTATTTTATTACAGGCTAGTAGCACAGTACATAATGTAGTGTATAAACTGTAGTACTACTAACAATTATGGATAAAATATCATTCTAATACTTTTAAATTGTTATATAATTTCTGAATTGTGACCCCTCCTCTGTGTCTCGCGACCTCCTGGGGGCTCCCGACCCCCACTTTGAGAACCACTGCTGTAGTTAACTGGCCATATTCAACCAGCAATAACTGTCCTGTTTTCCAAAAGAGATAACAGTATGATGAACATTTGATTGAACATAAAATAAGTCTATAGTAAAGTCAAGAAGGTACGCCAACCCAAACACCACCAAGGAAGATATGGTCCTATAAAGGACATTCAATGGAAAGTAACACCCCTTAACAGATAGGACCCCTTGGGCAAGAAGATAGGACTGTAGCAGCACAAACTTTTGTTACAAAATTGCTGACATTATCTTTTAATTAGATTCACACTGTTTACTAGCTTGTTTTCAGTCTCGTTTATGCGCTAACTGATATAGCTTTTCTTTATCTAGTATTAGGCAGTGGAAAACTAGTGCTGATTATGATGATGGTGGTGAAAAGCAATGCTTGCGGAAAGTTATCCAGAATAGCTCTCTCTCTAAATCCTCAGGATATCCTAAAACGTGTTTACTTTCAGCTATTTAAAAACAGTAAATTGTTGAACAACAAATTTCAGCAATTAAACAGCTAGATAATTGACTAATGTTGACTAATTGTCTGATAAGGAAATATAAAACACTATAGCGAAGGTTTCCATATAATTATATGATTTAATATCAGCAAATTATCCCAGCAAGATGTGGGAAACATAACTTTGCAAATGCACTCCTCCGGTTTACGTGAATTAGTCTATAATGTTCTCACACATAGATCAACTTAATGAAAGATGCAAATGAGCTCATTAAAGACTAAGCACAAGTCCCTGTGACATAGCCTTTTCATAATTAGCTTGTTCCCCTTGCCGGCCCTGAAGCATTTATTGAAAAACTCGGCGGGCCTTGATCACTGCATTCAGTCTTTATGCTTCCATGTACAGTATGGGGGGAGATATCTCAATATAATAACAACTTGATAGATTTCACACCCTGTATTCATCACAAATTTTGACAGTTAAAAATAGACAAAACTGAGCACAGAATTATCAGTATGGCTAAAACTAACATAACTCTTTCTTGTTGTTTTGGTTTGACCTATATATTGTCACCAAAAGTCATGCCTCGTTGGGTTTCAAACATCAGCTCAGACATTGGTTCTGCATGGGGTTCTGAGAGATGTGCATCTTTATACAGCACAGTACATCAAAATATACCAAAAAGACCCCAAATAAATAATGGTTGGATAAAAATATCGCTGTGGAAAGATTGCATTTTTTATTAATGGACTAATAATAAAAATGACTATTTATATGTGAACTGATGGATCGGAATCATTCTTCTGAAAGAGACAAATCAATGTATTCTTCCTTATACAGTAGGCATTTTCTGTTTATACATATAATTGTATATAATCTCACAATGAGATTGTATTGTATGTCAGTGTATACAGTAGAGAGAATTATTATTTTCTGGGACTTCAATTAAGAAATGGTTTATATATAATACACCCATCACGTTATGCCTGTTTTTGTTTTTGTTTATTTTTTTCAGATTTTATTGCTTTATTAAATACCATGAAATATGCATGAGACACACTCATTCCACAAGTGTTCCCAAATTATACAAAACAATCCTGTCATGACTTTAAAGGTATAGTCAACTACTGCAAGCTAAATGTAAGCTAATACACTTTTTGTCAAATTCACAAAATTTCTCCTCGCATTTCGCTATCTTACCGTTGCATGTATCTTACCGTTACTCTGTGCGTGTTGGAAAAATAATCCGATATTTATGCGCAGCCCTGGCTCCGTAAATAGGAACATAAACAAAGTGGCGAACCCCGCTCATATCAACAAATCCGTAGCACTATGTTTTGCTTCACAATGCATTTCGACGTGTGAGGCACCGCGGCAGAGGATCCCGGAGCGATACTGTTTTGATTTGAGCTTTAAGTTAGCAAGAATGACTACGTACTAATATAACCCTGCCTTTAATGTGCTAATTTACATCTTGTCCATATACAGCATGGGAATACTGTATTTTGAACAACATTGGAGCCAGTTAACACATTTCAATCTCAGATTAGGTTGTATATTCAAAAGCTACAGTATAAGCACTGACAATTATCTAAAAGACAGGATAACATAATTATTTCTTACAGTTTTCAAACTATATACTGAACCACTTATGTCATGCATCTATTGTTACTAAAACAATTTAAATTATTTATAGCTGTCATTTTAGGCAAGATGGTGAGTTTTTAATAGGCATAATACATTCTACAAAAGTGTCACTTGGGTAGGAAACCCAATTGGGAACTACATACAATAATAATTAGTAAAATTGTCCAATGGTGTGTTTTGTTTAGTTTTATCCTGTAGGATTTATTCTTATGTTTTATCAACAGGCTTCTTGGCAGAGTGCCCTTAGAAGCCAACAGCTCCCCAATGGTGGAAAATGGAGACTAACTCAAAGCTGCTGAATATTCATGATACTTAAAGAGGCTGTTCTCCCATTGAGAGGGGCATTCACTTGAGTAATTTGAGTGGGAGCAAAAGGCAAATGAGTGAAAGAGAAAGGCAACAAGAAGCATGTTTCTGCTCAGTTTACTTACATTAGTCGCATCCCGTACACATGGTTTTGTTCACATTTCTATGGAGACTGAACACACTTGTACTCTCGTACCTTTAGGACCCACTACGTTGCAACGTATTGAGAATTGGCTTTTCATACCTTGAAGTCATGAAGAAGGCATCATGCCTTGACAGATACCTATTGAGCGTTATAC
>JAOEGT010000020.1:1773028-1788611 GCA_025447795.1 Speoplatyrhinus poulsoni
TGACATTGGTTTGTCTTTCTTGTAATAAAGGGTCGGAAATCTCCCTTTCATTAATTAGATTAGTTGAAATAATGGTGGTGAGGTAATGAAAATGACCCAGATGGCCTTGGCTGATCAGGATAGAGGCAGGTTTTTGATTGCAGGCTTTCACTACATTAATTGCCATCAGATTTGCTGATGCTTCAAACCACGTAGACCCATCAAGGTGCTCCATGCCCATGTATGTACCAATCTCAAAGGTTGTCCACCATGTTGTGATGTTCATAATCAGTGTTGGGCAGTAACTAGTAACTAATAACTAGTTATTGTAATTTCATTACATTTTTCAGTAACTAGTAGTGTAGCTAATTACTATTTCCAAAACAGTAATAATATTACAATTACTAATCCAAGTAACTAATAGTTACTGCGTTACAAGAACAAGATTCCTGGTCCTAGCAAACTTAGGGTAGGCTAATTGAACCAAAATGTACAATCATCTGGTTTGAGAGGCTGCAATATTTTCACTTTGGCTGATTGTTGATCCTAAGGTTATTATTGTTCCAATAAAGAGGATTCACTTCTAAAATGAACTGACATTTTTCAGGAAAGGGCAAGGCAGGCTAGTGATTGTGAAAGTAATGTAGTAATGTAACTAGTAATGTAACTAATTACTTTTAATACACAGTAATAAGTAAAGTAATGTTATTACTTTTTGAAGGAGTTATAAGTAAAAGTAGTAACTTATTACAATTCTTGAGTAACTTGCCCAAGACTTTATAATCTGAACATTGAATGATTGGCTCTTAGGATTCGTGCATATTTTATGAAATTGACAACTATTTATCCGTCGCACACACACAGATGCACAAACAAACACACACACATACAAACACACATACACACACACACACACGCACACACACAGAGATGAACAAAACACACACCCATACACACTAGGTTTCAGCCCACGCCTTAAACACCCTTGTCGAGGTCAGCGTTTTAACGCAGGGTAAGGATTCCAGACTTTTATTTATTTATTTATTTATTTATTTGGGTTATTTAGCCCTGATGAATAATGCATTTGTCTGCTTGAAGTGAAGGAATAAAGTGGCTGTTTAGGAGAGCTCCCAGCCCATGCGGGGGCCCTCAATGTCAGGGGCCAGGTGAAGCGTCTGCAAGTGAGCGCCAGTCTGGAGGTAACTTTCATGCTCTGCTGGGCAAACACTTTCCAGGTCACATTTTTCAATTACACTGAGAGGCAGGTCCCACGGCAACCAACCCCCAGCAACACCCACCCATACACACACACCACATATTGTGCAGTATACACAAACACACACACACACACACACACATACATACAAAAGCACATTAGTAGCCTTCTTCACCATGACATTCCCCTACACGAAGGCACCAACCCATCTTTGATGCCAACATTACAGTGGCTTCTAAACACACACACACACACACACACACACACACATTCACACACTGTACACAACTGACATATCTTGAGAGAAATCATAAGGTATGTTCATGACAAACATGAAAAACCGTTCTTGTCATTTGGACATGTTTTGTCGCTGAATGTGAAAGTATATTTACCGATTTCCCCAAGTTTACTTTCTCCCATCTTAAAAAGTCACCAAACAGACAACGCAGTGTGAATCTATTAGCCCGTAGAGACCGGGACCTTTGCTCCGTTAAAATCAATCTGGATGTCCCAAATTCAGCTTATACCCCACCACCACCCCCGCCCCCCTTCTGGAGGCTGTGAAGGCTCCTCCTGTCTCTGTTGCCTAAGGCGTATGGTGAGATATGAGAGGAGTCTCCCTCATCTGCCTAATGCCACTTGTGTAGTCAATAGTCCAGAAAACATTGCTCGGTGCGGCCGCACACCAATACTTGAAGTGATTCATCCTTGGCTGTCACCAAATGAGAACCAGCCGGACGCGCTCCACCACTCTGTCGCTCACAACGCCACCCGGTCACCAGCAGTGTGGTCAGAGAGCAGTTGTGGAGGATGGCAGTGCATGAGGCTGTGGCCATTGATCAAGGAGACCTGATTTAACTACAGCTTGGAAGGGGCCCTTTAAAGGTATAGTCACATATTGCAAGCTAATTGTAAGCTAATATACTTATTGTTAAAATTCACCAAATATCTTGTCGCATTTCGCTTGCCTACCGTTCTCTGTGTGTGCTGAAAACATTATCTGGCGGTACTTCTACACAGCCCTGGCTCCGTAAATAGGAACAGAAACATAGTGGCGAACACCTTTCTCAACAACAAAGCCGTAGGTCTACGCTTTGCTTCACAGTGCGTTTCAATGTGTGGGCAGATTTGCACAGCTGAAAAGTAACTCTGGTGGGACTGAAAATGGAGAAAATAATTATTGCTAACCGAATATTGCAGTTGTGCACAGCAAAAACAAGACCGGCGAGTCATAGCATTGTGTGAAAGGGTGCCGCCTTGGTTGGACGAATATGATTAGACCCATAGCGGGCTCCCTGGAACCTTGCCAGGGACACTGGGTCAGTGAGGTCAGAGCAAGCCAGCATGACAGGTGAAGACACACACACACACACAAACACACAAATATATGCACCCAGTACATGAGCACTCGCACACAAAATCAAAAAT
The DNA here is from genome assembly GCA_025447795.1 of Speoplatyrhinus poulsoni. NCBI lineage: Eukaryota > Metazoa > Chordata > Actinopteri > Percopsiformes > Amblyopsidae > Speoplatyrhinus > Speoplatyrhinus poulsoni. The sequence continues at coordinate 1,775,652 of JAOEGT010000020.1, forward strand.
ACATGATTAAAAAACGGCGATATGTATGTGAGCACACGTGCAAACACCCCGTACCCACCTCCCTCTCTTGGTGTTCATCTCGTTCAACAGCACGATGATTATGATAAGCCTCGCTTGCGAAAGAGAAATGCTAATTCCGACGCGCCCTCCCCCATAAACCTCTTGGCAAGGCAGTGTATTCCTTTCAGCAGAAGGTTTTGGAAGGACTGCCTTCATCCGCAGACATCACCGATTTTGTCTCTCCGCTGTTTGCCAGATTAATTTTTCCCCCCACACCCTCTTTTCCATCTGTTTATAGTGTAGAGCCGCCATGCCTGTGGAATCATCAATGCCATTGGCGCCCCTGGGTTTGCCTGCGTCATACCTACTGAGTCTTCCTCAAACACCTGCTGCCTTTCATGCTAACATGAAGCAAAACAAGCACCGCCGCGCTTTTTCAAAAACCGGGTCCCTGATAGCACGTCTGTTGACAATCATCCGCCCCCACGCGCTAGCTTTGCCATAGGACAGGTGTCTTATCATATCTGCTGGTGAGCACCAGTGCCACACAGGAGTGTTAATTACACACACCAGCGGTAGCGGCGGGGGTGCCGAGACTGACGTATGGAACTCCCATGGCGCAGTGGCGCACACCATGTAAAACTGCTGTGACTCTGACAGGGTAGCGGGCGACTGTCATCCAGTACAAGGAGCTGGAGATCGACCAAATCGACCCACCTGTAGTAACAAAGCCTGCTGAAGATAGAGAGGTGTAGTCAACAGAACAATGTGCACACGTCAAAGAGGGGAACGGGGTGATTCTGCGGAAATTATGTTTGGGGGGTGGATGAGGACTCCTTTATAAAGTTTGTAACGGCAAATCATTGAAGGGGAAGTTTCATACGACATCTATTCACCCGGCCCTCACAAAGGAAGCCGGATACGCTGGGGAGCAATCAGGGAAAGCTGTTTGTCTTCCGCTAATGAAGCCGGAACGGGAGCAGGGAAATATTTGGAGGTCACCTGAAGTACCTGAAGGGAATTTCCCACAATGCTGCTCACACAAGGAGCGAAAGAAAGCAGTGTTTTTCACTGACAATCACGTGGACAAAAAGTTCACCAAGTTTCAAGTAGAATATGTCAGGAAATAAATTGCATTTGGGCAGAATTCTACACACACACACAATCCGTGTTATTTATCTACGCGACCCTCATATTCCCAAACCAAGCCGAACCAAAAATCACCTGTCAGAACTTCATTGCGACGTGCACTAACTCAGAACTAATAATGCTTCGATCCCTACCTGACATCTGCCAGTACATATCCAGTGACGGCTGGGAAATCCTTTATTATACGCCGGATCCTAGTGGCGGGAGCCAGGGGGACGAGAGAGGTCACGTCAACAGGTTGAGATGGAGGGAGGGAGAGAGGGAGAGAGAGAGATGGGGGCAGGGGGGGGAGAGAGAGCTAGAGAGAGAGTGAGAGCAGTGGGACATGGGGATGACATTCTTATCTGCTTCTCTCCGGTGAGATGATGTTTACCCTTCAATAAACAATTATCCTTGCAGCCTGTCATGCTGACGCACCCCCTCAACCACACTGACGGAGCTCGGAATCAGATGGTCGGCCTATATGTACTATATAAACATAACAGAAAAAGTAAGGATATTTGTGTTTGGTAGATATTTTCTTTGTTGTAACAATGCTTCTTAGCATTACATCTTATACCATTGGAAAGACATATTATTTCCCTTTTAAATTGTGCCACATTTGTAAGGAACATGCATTTGTGGGATGAGCAGCAGAGTGTTCTTTGGTGGATTGGATGATTGAGGTTTGAAGAAACCAGACATATTGGCAATATAACAATGTATTCATTTAATAAACAGGAGCGTCAGGAGCGTGTGGAAGAGCCATACACAGCCACAACAGCCTGGTCACCAGCCTGATCACATCCCACTGCTGTGGGATGGCATCCGATTCTTCAACCAGCATTTGTCACAGGTCAGCCAGGTTGTGTGTGTTCACAAAATCCTTACGTTTTGTGCGTAGTTTATATATATACATTATATATTATAGCTTTATCAAATTCTGCCAAATGCCATAAATATATATATATATATATAAACATACATCCAGGTGTATACATCCAGGTATACATAGTGTTTATACTGTATGGGTCTTGCACCATTTGCTTCAGCAATATTTCTGTTACATGTGTTGCTGATAGGGATCTGCTGGTCTATTTATTGCTGGGAGACTGTTGGGGAGATACGTGCTCTGTGACTGCCTAATCACAGAAAGTCGTGTTTTATATCGCTCCGCGTTGTGATGGGATCTGAAGCACGGCTGCCTCTTCCTGTGTTGCCGTTGTTGTTGTTGTTGTCATTGTTGTTGTTTTTTGTTTAGGGTTTTTTTATTTTTTTATTGTGCTAAATGCGTATTCCTCCTTAACGCAACACTCACACACTCACACACTCACACACACGCCCACCGCCACCTCCCCGCCCACCATCCTCCATTCACCATGCCTCCAAACAGATTAGGAGAAAAGAAGATGGCCCTATGACAAGTGCACTAATCCAGTGAGAGAGTTGCTCTGCGGATCATAATCCCTTTGCACCACAGCCAAACGTGTGAGATGTGTTGCCGTATGTGGGCTCATGTTCAATATACAACATAACATTAGAATTCATAGAACCAATGGAAAAGGACTGAATAGCGTTTATGTGTATTCGCTTGTAAAACTGCCTCTCATTAAAATATGGGGAAAATAGCTTGGCAGCTGTTTTGCCATGATCCTGTCTAAAATTTGTAATGAATTTCCAAATTCCTCTTACCCATAAAATTGAATCTATCAAAGCTCCACTGCCGTCCTTAGTCACTGCCCTGAACATCTCCTCCTTCGAATTTTATCATGTTACACCATATGTGTCCTTCTGCCCCGCCTTAAATTTGGATAGTTCGGATATTTTCATGGATTGACAATCTGTCAAGGAAAAAAATACGTGACCTAAATTGCTAGTTTACTTCTGAATACTAAAATAAAAGACAAGCAATAAACAAGAACTATTACACTGGCAATCGCACATTGCATTGCAAACTAGGTCTGGCCAGAGTGAAAGCAGATTCTCCATTGAAATTGTAGTCTTTCCATTGTTTTACTTACATGGCTTAGCATAATTTACCAGTGTCAAGTCTACTCAGTGTTTATTTTCTAAACCAGCACCCAACTGTGAAATAATATGTGTTTGTAATAAATTACAAAGTAAATAGCTGCAGGTACAGCTGAGTGCCATAAACAAATGACACTGGCCTTGACGGTCAGATAACTGTATTTCACTATCATCAGTGAATGGAGAAAGAACAAAAACATTGACTGCAAAATAGCTTTTTCTTTTTCTTACATAACCTAATGGTTTTCTGATAAATATGTTAAAATATTCCATTTGTTTGAATAATATCTATGTGCTTTCTGCTTTCAGAAATCACACCATTTCACCTTTGCATAGCTTACATTAACATTCCAAGGGCCAAACAGCAAGAAGCCTAAGAATGTCTGAAGTAGTATACTGGACTGGATTAGCTGTTTACAAAAGAAACAAGAATAAATGGGCCAATAAGTGAAGGCAACAATAGTCTGTCGGTGTGCTTTAAACTGTTAAAATACAATATTGATGCAGGCTTAAGCAGAATGGGTTATATTCCCACAGAACTCGTGATTACTTAAGACCTCTGGCTGCAATAAGGAATTATGTGCTGTTTATCTCTTACCTCTTTCTTATGTTAGTATTGATGACATGATTGCAAAGTGATTACCATTAATAACAAAGGAAGGAACTATCTCTAATGACAGTCCAACATTCAGTATTGAAAAGTTAAATGCCGCATTGAATCCAAATAATGGACAGAGGCAGCCTTCTTTCACAGAGAGCTTTAGTGGGTTTGCTGAGCGGTTTTAGAGCTAACAAAACAACACCCGATGTCAACAACCTCCATCTCTCCTCCTCATCACCCACCCTTAGCACAAGATCCTCATCCGCTCCCTCATCTTTCATTTGTGTCCATGGAAATCAGCTGAAGCACTTGGGAGAGAATTTTAATGACATCTTTCACCAGAGCACCAAATGCTAATGGTAAAGACGAGTCCCGTAAAAGCAAGCAAATAAATCTAATTAGTGGGGAGATATGCTCATGTGCCTGTAGGTTGAGGATTAGCCAGATGCTCTTACGCAATCCATACTTGTCAGAAATTACAATCTGACTTGTGCTGCTCTGGATATTGAGGTGTGCATTAGCACTGGGGGATGATTGCCACCGCAGAGAATGGCAAGCTGTTTCTCTTCTTAGTCTTTCCATTTAGTCATTTGCACATTCAAATACCCTACTTGATAAATCACTTTAGCTGAGAAAACAAGAGATGCTCTGCAAAATAACTTTTTGATCAGGAACTTCATTCCAGCTCTTTTCTACACGCACTCTTTTTCACATGCACTCTATAGAAGTGCACTTGTTCACTATGCTTGTGAAATTGACCCGATATAATGTATGCAACAAGGTAGATTTAAATCAACTTGTATTAACACAACTGAATAGAAATACCCAGGAGGTGGTTCAGCATATACTGAATACACACAGATACTATAGTCGACAATGTGATTTGCATTTGAAATACTTCTGGGTTCATGTAAAGGTAGTGTGAAGTTTAATGTTCTTGCACAACTACAATACAAGTTCAAGTCACATATGTTGGTACTGCTACTTCAATTTAGCAGTTGCCGTGTAAAATTCCCAAACTTTGCATATCAGTTTAATTTAATATATAAAAAAAAATGCATTCTTTAATTAATTTTAAAGTCGTAAATACTCACTTACTGAGTCAGTGGCATATCTTAAATTATAGCCATGGCAGGGTCTTCTGCTCATGTTAAAACTTTGGAAGCTGAAATGATCCACTAGAGAGGCATAGACAAATAGTCAGACAGCTTCATCGCCCTCGTTTTTCTTTACTTTCTATTTCTTTCTCTCTTTCCAATCTGTTTCTTTGACCCCTTTTCAAATTTCACAGTCTCCTGTGCCTTTAAACATTCACATTCTCCCACAATTGTAAAACAGCATTCTGAAACTCCTGTGAATCTGGGTTGTGTATTGCATACTGTAGGGCGACTGTAAACAATACAGAAGCGGAGGCTTTCTGATAAACACAGCCTCCTTGGTCGGCACACACACTGTAGCACAGCAAGTCTTATTCGTAATGTGGCAGTTCAAGCTGTCTTTTAGCTGTCATGTTCAAATCAATAATTCACATGCAGTGTGGATGCCGAGTGTATGTTTATGCATTTGAGGGAGAAGGGGTTGAGATTTATAAGATTTATAGACCACGTCCGGGAATAACATTATCTACTCATGCAATTTACAATTAACATCTGGACCTGTCAGTATAAGTTTGTTACATGTGTTGTTAGAGTTTTCCTCTTTAGCAAATATTGTTCAGAAAGACCAAATGTATTTGTGTTCATATGTAATGGTGTGTGTGTGTGTGGGGGTGGGTGCGAAAAAGGACATTAATATTCTCACGGCAAACACAGGTTACCATTGGCACTATTATCTTTGGACAAAAACAAAATGAGCTGCACAAGCCGTTTCCAAAATGGGTTTGGTGCGGCGCAACGGATAATCATATAATTTGCAGATTTAATTGGAAATATAAATCCCAATGCACACGCCATTACAGGCACCTTTAATACACATCTCGCCGATTGATGCATGATGACACCTTGCAAATGTGGAGGGTCACCCGTGTCACTTTTAAATATCACGTTCCTCTGAGGAACCTGATTGGAGCTCTGACAACACATTTAAATACCCGGCCTAGCAAGCACACTGCGAAATTACCCTCTCTGACAGTCTCGTGGCTTGTCCCTGCAGATTGTATGTGGTACGCTTCGTGTCTGCGCCCCCCCCCCCTCTTGACAGAGCAAGGTACGGCGCAGGGGGCATTGTTTTTATTGTTGTATGCGTTTGCATTTAAAACACCGCCAACACAACTGGCCTGCCAGTGTTTCACCCGTTTATATGGGTTGTGTGTGGATGGACCATTAAAGCATAATAGCATTTCATCTACCAGTGGGGGATGTTGATGGGGCAGGTCTACCTAGAAAGGGCCGCAGGCAGCCTGTACATCTCCATACTGTATTGCAAGAAAGTGTAATGCTTTATCAATAAACCACTGGACCGTTTGCTGTTTTCATAATGGAGTCGTGAAAGCACACCGGCTCCTAATTACTGAGGCAAACAGAGCTTGGCCGCCAACTCCTGTGAAGAAAGTGAGAGAGGAAGGACAGGACAAGAGAAGAGGAGAGGAGAGCTTGAAAAGAACACCATTTGCCAGTTCATCCTTAACCCAAAGCTAATTATGTCTGCTGGAGCACGGGGGAGGTCTCGCTATGCCCAGCGGACCCACCTCGGAGCTGATACGGAGATCCTATCACTACCTAATGTCTGCATGTCTGATAAGTCCACTTCACACTTTGCCCTCTAAAGTTCCTTGTGACACAGAGGAAAGTTACTTACTCTGGAATGTGGTGTTAATAGCAAGGCCTGAAGAACAATCTTGTCTGAGTTTTTCAGAAACACTGTAATAGGGCAATGTGGCAAGCGTTATGGCAACAGGAACAGCATCAATCACAATCTTTAACAGGTATCAAGACGATGTCAATACTTGTAGTATAAATATTGCTTGCACCGCCTGAGCGATGGCGAAGTTTTGTGTAGTTTCTTTAAGGAGTGTCGAGGAGGGGATTGACCTGACAATAGAATACGTTGGGGCTTCACCGCAGGGAGAGCGGCCAGTTCTAATGACTATTGACAAGAGCCTGAGCCACTTTGACTTTGAACCTAATTCACTCCTGCGATGAGGGAATCACTGCCTTAAGACTGCCCACGACAAATGAAGTGAGCAAAACAAAGCTTTGGCGATACATCAAAACTAATAGGATGCACTGAATATAAAGGCACCCTTATGTTTAACAGTCACAATAAATCCATATTTACTGTATGGTCACAGACTATGTTGCACAATTTCCCCCATATTATTCGTGTATTAGTAATTGCTTGGTTAGAGGTCATTCAATGAATATGGTTTTAACCTTTTATACGGCACAGTTGTGACATATTTGATAGCTTTTTTCGAACATCATAGAGTTGGATAAAAGTGTGCTATTGGTCGTAATTACTTTAACACTCAAACTCATAAAACGCCTAGTGCTTAGATGGGTACAGTATGTGTGCTGTGAGCACATTGATCCAACAGCACTAATGACACCACTTTGTAGTTTAACAACAATAAAAACTCTACTACACTTAAGTTGTTACACCGGGGCAACTAAACCATCACCCCCGGTGAAAGTCTTTTTGCTCATTTGCAATATCGTTTCAAGCTAATTATAGTGTACATGCCATTCATGATTTAACAAATTTATTCATACACTCGACACGTTGCTATTTTAGGTCTGTGTTTAATATTGCTTGATTAATATTATTATAATGCAGTCAATGCTATTATGCTGCTGCTAATGGCATGTTTATTCAATATTAATGAAATTGTTGCAGCAGTCGTGGATTTTTATATTTATATTAATGAAACGGGTGGAGTCACCACTGATTATTCTTGTACCTAAACTATACCGGGAGAAAATCCAGACCATATCAAATCTGATCTGCTCTATCATTTTCCAATGTAGCCAGCTAGACTGGCTGCATTGGACTAGACATCCAGACCATCTCAATATGATCTGCTCTATACTTTTCCAATGCCAGCCAGCTAGACTGTGGCATCTTGACAACAGAGTTACAACAGAGGTATTCATTCAGGCATGTCTTCTCATTTTGCCAGACTACCCATCTGTACCTCAGTGTTTCAAATTTGCTCAACCAACTAAATGCTTTGAACATACATCAACTGCACATTAAAAAATTAAATCAGTGCAAAAATCAAGACTGCTATAGGAAGCATCTGTTTTCTGGCACTGCTCAGACAAAACACACAGAAAAGAAATACAAACACAACAAAACACAAATACAAACATTACATTTATGAATCGACACCTAAATAGCAGAATGACATACCTGACATAAGTGACCATGCGTACTGTATACCGGACTCCGGTGTTGACATAAGACACACAACAAGTAAAGACGTAAATATTCCATAGTTTTGTTCTCTGGCGTCAGAATCTTTGCCAAAAGGATGTGGCATTCCTGGATTTAGCGCCTTCCGATTGCAAACCCATGATTATTTTAACTGTGCAGTGATTGTCAGTTTGGAGCTACCTCCCTTGTAACAGGAGGCCTGATCGGCAAACAAACCTCTAAAGTTACAAACCCCACAAAAGTGTTGTGTATTTACTAAATGCTGACTAAATGCATGCTGAATATTCTAACAGTTCTGCACAAATGTCAGGATATGGATCAATTAAAAGACAGGCGATTAGCCAGTTTGTAATGACGCATTTTACTTTATCTACACTGATTGGTTGAAGACTCACCAATGAATTGTGCCAAGCAGTGACATGGATAAATAATCTGGCAGCAGGACAGGCCCAGAGAAGCCATGAATCACTCGCCATCATCGCAATTCCAGGGATTCAAACCCCGGCAAACATATCAATATTATACAGTATGATACTCTGTAAATATGTATAGTGAATACAGATGCTCTAACGATTCACCCCTACCCCCATCCCCGATCAGATGTTGTTGTTTTTTATTTAGGGCAGCCAGCAATCGGATAGAGGAGGATAACAAAAGACGGATGCAAAGGAGAGACACTTATAATTACATAGGGAGAGAGAGAGAGAGAGAGAGAGAGAGAGAGAGAGAGAGAGTCTCTGGGGGACCACTTCCCCGACGAACGAGATCACAGTCGGTCTCATAGTAAAGCGACATGAGGGTTTACGACAGGCGTAATTAACATCGCCTCAGACCCAGCGCAAAGTTTCGCTTCAACTTTGTATGAGCAACAAACCCTCTGAAGTTCTTCCTTTTGGGCCAAACACTCAGACAAGGGCATGTTTAGTATGTTTCAGTCTGTTAACCCCCCTTTTATCATAATGATCATAACCCTTAGCTAATGGAGCTCCAAAAGCCAGTCAAAATGATTCAAAATGTGGTCTGAAAATATTCAATTATAATGATGAGAGCGGCGTTAGCCATGGCTTCGTGGAGGCTGGTGGTGACTTTCCAAGGCCTAATTATGTTGCGGTCATCAAGATCATTATTTTTAACAAGCTTCTCTGCAAATGCAAAACATGACATAATGAGAGCCATACACACAAATAGTACATGGATAGATGGACAGTCTATTTATAAACTTGCAAACACACGATATGCAGTAATCACAGTGTCCAGCTACATTATAGCACTGGTAAGACAAAATTTGCAAACTGCATGCATGTATTCAACACAAAATGTCTTTATACTGTAAAGGAAGGCTCAATCATATCCTATCTATAATTAATTTTAAAATAGTCTATGTCTTTATCTAAACTTTTCATCATGAGAGCTATAGAAAATAAAAGTAAATTAATTGTTTTGGCAACATAGTTTAATTTGAAGAGGGCACGCTATCGTATGTGCCACATTTCTGTGAAAACAATGTGAAAATGTGAGCACTGAAAAGAATTTGATAAAACATTGATAACAACAGGTTGGAACAACGATATCCAAACAGGCATGTTTGTGAAAGTCCTGGAAAGTAGATTGTGGTCCATCATTATTATGGTTTATGGGGTATTGTTGGATGACTTCTTTCAATATGAACTTCTTTTTTTTTTTACGCCATATACAGCATCTCCATTGGATTTGAAAAATGTAAAACTTGACAGTGTTATTAGTTTTAAGTGTATATCCCAAGGTGTGTGTGTGTGTGTGTGTGTGTGTGTGTATGTGTGTGTGTGTGTGTGTGTGTGTGTGTGTGTGTGTGTTTGTGTGTGTGTGTTTGTGTGGTCCACACTGGACAACACATTGGCAGGGTGATGGAGTACGGCAGTTCCCCATTTTTAATTGCCATGTTTTCTGTTGCCTAGGTGCCCAGAAGGAAAAGGAATAGGGCAGACACAAATATTCTCTAATGAGTATTAATCTAATCACTGTCTGACACAAACAAGGCCTGTAGTGATGATGTCAGACCCCTACTGACATCACCACATAGTACTGACATTTGGAACGGGGCATATTTGCATTTCCTAAAAGTCTTGACAAATTGAAGGACATTCTTGCGCATTATCTCTCCAGTCTCTTAGTGAGACACTCTTTCCCTCTTTAATGGTCTAATTAGCTGTTTGTTTTTTAATTATGTATTTGCGTTTCCTTGGGAAATAGGAACTGGGTCTGAAGCTGTCTTCGCTTGTACGTCAGGTGTGCTATTTCTGGACGCTTGCTAGTTAAGTAAAGTGCATTTTGTTTTAGAGTAAGAACCTGTCGGAAGACTACGCTTTGAAGTTGAACGCGTGCTCCAGACGACATTGAAAATAGGAAGACCTTTGTGATGTAGATGTGACCAACAGACACACTGGTAACACCAGAGGGAAATATAGCTTCTTGTGTGCTCACCTTTAACAAAGAAAACAGTGAAAAGCGTGCCCTTGTCTGTCTTGTTTACCTGCGTAGATTGAGAGGGTTACCTCCAAGGGCACGGGGACATGAATAATGTTCAGCACCGCCACCTGTTTCCTCTGAATGCCGGGACTTTAATTACCTCAATTAGCATTTGGGAGATTTGTTTGTAAGGATCTGTATCTACAGTGATGGAGCATACGCTTAGAGGGGGATGCTGTTGCCCTGGAAAATGCAGACAAATTGCATTCCCTCATAACCTTCTGCAGTATAGTTTTGACTCTGAGAACACTTGGAATGAGTTCTGCGTTACGCGCTGAGATGGAGAGACGGTGATAACGTGTTGACACATGATCAAACAGCAAACTGTTAATGCTAACACACACAAACGCTCGCAGACACACACAGACATACACTAAGATCTCCGATCTGAATGAAACAGCTCTATTTGTAGATGAGCGACAAAGGACAGAAATGGGAACAAATGGAATTGGCAGAATGCTGTCCATGACATTAGAAGTCTGCAGAGGTAACAGTTCAGGCTTTGCATTATTTTGTTGAGCCCGCCCCTCAAAGTACACTTCACCATGAATTATATTTCCTGCTTTAGCCAGTGATCTATATCGTCTGATTTGTCCCCTTTCATTTCCATAATGGCTTCCTGAGCTCCCTTATGGAAACATATGGAGACCCTTTCTCACTGTATAGGATTTGTCCTGCACTAATGGAGCTGAGATTGGATTCTGGCGCTTATGTGTGCCTAGATGATTCCTCCTTTTTAGTGCCGTTCTCCTTTGCCTCATGCATAATACATTGGGTTAAAGCAGTGGTGCTTTGCAGGAGCACTCATTTATTAACACTGAAGTCTCACGGGGATCAGAAAGCTTGCCGTCAAAGTCCGCCCTGCTGTTTTCATCGTTGCTGAAACTTGAGCCTGTTGAGTCCCCCCACCAACAGGTGGAGTTGCAGTTTTCTTACAGTAAGGTAAAAATAGGCTATGGCCACCTATTGCAGCAGTCTTCTACTGTGAGTGAGTGAGTCGCGAAAATTGCAAGCGGACATTGAATGAATAAAGAAGATCAATGAAAGGCTTCCATTCTTTACTATCGTGTTGTTCCACTTATTGGTCGTGAGTAACATTGAGGCAAAATAGCTTGTTCCTGATTGGATGAAATCCTTTTTAGCCGCATGCACACCATATGGATTGGTTTTTGAAAATGACGTCACCGGTACTTGGTGTTTGGTGGGTCTCTAAATAGACTAGTCCTCTCTAGTTGGGTCTTGGCACAACAAAGTTTGGAAACCCCTGACCTATAGAAATGTATGAGTTGAAGTAAATCTTGAATTTTGACATGAGCTTTTGTAACATACTAAGTCCTTTTTATGGAATCACATTATTCGTTTTCTAGTTTTGATTCTACCTTGTGGACAACATCCACCACCACACAAGTACATTCGAGCTAACATGTTTGTATGCATGTATGTACATACTATAAGGATCCTGCGCTGCTGATGTGTTAGTGGTTGCTAGGAGGCGTGTCTACACATGCTGACATAAGCATTCCAAGGCGGAGACTCATGCCACTGCTCACTACCACCAAAACACACCTGACTCCAATCACTAATCACCTGCTGTATAAAGAACCCAGCCCAACAGTCAGTCACTGTCAGATTGTTCCAGTAGCTACATGCTAACTCTCCTGACCTCGCCTGGCTATCTATCTGCCTACCTGACTGCCTTACTACAAACAGGCCTGCCTACCTATCAACCAGTTTTTCCTGTCTGCCAGCCTACCCGTTCATGAGTTTGCCTACCGGCCTACCTGCTACTTTTCCTGTTGTGAGTCTTATTAAAAGTATTGACATAAATCCAATCGACTAAAGCCTGTCACTTTGGGGGTTCACACTCACCTGAGCAAAGCGTAACACATACATCTATATAATACAGCACTGTACATACAGAACATGCAGGTCTGTTGATTTGATTTGTTGCTTTGATCACAAAAGCGTACCTTTTTGTGTAGTCCTGCTGTTCTCATCGTGTGAAGGGGCGTACACACGCGTGACCACGTCCATGTGGTGGCGTGTTAGCAGCGTGTGTTGCCACGCGTCTCTGTCGTCTCCTGGTGTGACGCTGCGGCTCTTTTATTTGAGCGCGGCGATCCAGCTAAGACTGGGAGCAAACACAGGGATTAGACCGCTGCCGTGCAGATAAGGCTCTGATCAAAGTGGCCCTGCTGCTCTCGACAGCCACGGAGGAAGATATGTTCAAGAAACAGACAGAAAAAGACATGTTTTTATCTCCCCTCGCCCCCCCCCCCACACACACACACACACACACACACACACACACACACACACCACAC
>JAOEGT010000020.1:1795863-1827025 GCA_025447795.1 Speoplatyrhinus poulsoni
TACACACACACACACACACGACAATGTTGTCTCATACACACACACACATACACGACAATGTTGTCTCATACAGTACATACACACACATACACGACAATGTTGTCTCATACAGTACATACACACACATACACGACAATGTTGTCTCATACAGTGCACACACACACACACACAACAATGTTGTCTCATACAGTACACACACATACACACACACAACAATGTTGTCTCATACAGTACATACACACACACACACAACAATGTTGTCTCATACAGTACACACACACACACGACAATGTTGTCTCATACAGTACACACACACACACGCACACATGACAATGTTGTCTCATACAGTACATGCACACACACGACAATGTTGTCTCATACAGTACATACACACACACAACAATGTTGTCTCATACTGTATTCACATTTGAAGGCAGTGTTCACTGCCAATAGTTTTGTACTAATTAACAGTCTATGTTTTGCATTTAGATAACCAAAAATTTAAATGAGAAACCAAGCCTTTACCATTTGGCCTAATTAATGTGTGAAAATATCAAGCTGAAGAGTTTCAATTACTGTCAGTGGGGTCTTGTGGTTAGAGCAAATACTGGGTTAGTAGAACTACTTCTATTCTTCTGGTATTCCTCTTATCTTTGAAAAAGAAAATGTCCTCCACTCCCTGTTAAATTCCCATGATTTTACACTTACCATTATAGAGAAGACCAGGGCCACGAGATTAATGGGGTATGCTGGACAAAAGCAGGTGAAGATGGTCAAACAAAGATAGCTACGGAGCGGAGGAGGAGGTTCCAGATCTTCTTTTGAACTCTGGTCCAAATAGGTGCTCCCGTGTAAAGCACCCTTCACATTGGGACTTGGCGCTCCTACAGACATCGTACGATGGGCGATGGAGACACCGTCACAGAGAGAGAAACAAAACCAAGCAAGAGACGGAGAAGAGTAACAGTCGTTGCAGTCTAAAGCGTGAAAAGTTGAGGGAATGAGTTGGGTGAACCTGAATAGATCAAGTGCCCAGGCGTGTATACAGGGTCTATCCACCGAGCAGCACGACAAGAGGGGTGCAGAGATAGACTGGTTGTGTGTGGTGGGGAAGATAGCAAATCAAGCGCAGTGGGAGAGAAGTGGTGGGAGGCATGTGGGGATCACTAACCCACATTGGTCCCTGTCCAGAGGCATTTGATGAACCACGGCCGGCATTTTACAGACATACACCGCTTCCTGTACATGGAATTGGCCGTTAGGTCTTACATGTGTCAGTGATACTGGAGATACCAGACGGTTCTAACTTCTACATAGTTTTGTTTCTTAAAGCAACAGTGCCCCCACACAAGTGTTCGTATACTTGGGTGGGTATACTTATTTGACTTATTTTGCCGAGTTAGAAACCTTTTCTTGTTGTCCAGACCAGAGCCATGGAAATAACAGAGTTGCACCATCTCCGTTCACTCCAATGGACTCACAGCAACGGAGCCTCAAAATAGTTCCCGGAAGTTAGCCTAACTACTAAAAGTACCCTATACATTTTATTATTTTAAATGTAAATCGGTGCATTCATTGACTAGTATGTATCAAAAAATTAAATTATATATCTATATCTATATATATATATATATATATATATATATATATATATATATTCAAACTGCCCATCAAACACTTCCGGGAACTATTTTGCATCTCCATGAACCATGTGACCGTTGACAATTTCAAACTTCCATTGGCATAACTCTGTTATTTCCATGGCTCTGGTCCAGACATTAGCAAACTGTATGCACTCAAAAGGAGCCAATAATGAATGTGTCAATTGTCCCACCAACGATTTGTGTAGGTTTGAAACCAACATCAAACACATCAAATACACAATGAACAATATTATTGAGTTAAAAACAAATAAAAAAAACAAATGCTTTAGAATAATTTATTAGGAATTTTAAAATTGAAATCTCCAGAGGAAACAGAAAAGAAAAACTTTTTTTTATAAAGCTTGGTAAGGACTGCCTAAATCAGAGTTGTTTAGCTGTTGTTCAAGAGCTCAGTCAGAGCTTCAAGCTCTGTTCAAAGCATCGGCCCTTTTCCTGACGTCAACACAAACAAATAAAAACAACATTAAAATCACTGTACAAGGGGAACAAGATCTGAAAACAGAAAAATATACTTTCTTTTTTTTTCTGAAAATAAGTCTTAATGCCGCAGAATTATCATTACGTCGTCTCATATTACCGATAATATTATCATTTATAAGGTAAAAAATAACTTATTGCTTTATTGTAAGTTAAAAAGTTACAGTGTTGGTGTCCAGCAGTAGTTTTGTCATGTCCCAGACAGCCTGAGGCAGGGCAGACGTATGTCTGGTAAGTCTAGTGTAATCAAACGTGCAGAAACTGAGACCAATGCGGCTTGGTTTGTAGCTTTTTTTTTTGTTTGTTTTTTGTAGTAATTTTTTTTTTGTTTTTTTATATATATATTTCATGTTCCAGCACTTATTTCCTCCTGCCAGACAGTTTTGTCTAGTCAGAAGAAATTTCTAAACAGCTCTCTGGGAGGAGACAGCGTTCCACTTGCAGTCCCTTACCCTAACCCCTCTGGTCATTATTATATTGAGTAGCAATGTTGTTAACAAACCATCCAGTGCGTCTTCTAGACCATTCCAGAATACACACTGAACAGTGTGGAAGAGGCAGGGGCCGGGACCAAAGACCACAATGGAACCACACTCCTTTCAGTACCAAAATGTGGCGAGCGAAATTGAAATCTTTCGTTTGCCAGAAGTAGTTACATTATTACACCTTGGTGTGTGCACACAAACATTCAATCACACATACGAGAGCTTGTGCACCTTTAAATGCGATAAGAGAACCAGCCGTGATCGTGATGTTTTCCAATTGCTTCAAAATGTCCTTAATTTGTCTCCGCGGATGATAACACCGCACTTGAGAATGCCAAGAAAAACAACAATCAAAAGCATTATGAAAGAAATTATAAGAAAAAATATATAGAATTCATTCCAAATATTGGTAGTCAAGTCAGCCCTTCTCGTCCCCCACCCCACCCATCTTTCCTTCATCAGCCAAGCAAACTTATCTTGGTTCCAATTCTTATTTAGTCAAGCGTCAATTCCTAAATAAAATTGGATATATACTGTATATATATATATATTAATTGATCCTGAATACATTTCATGATGTCTCTAAATAAGAGCACAATTATTTTCCAGATGTCAAGTAATACACCGAGAAGTACAGTTCATCGCTGTTCACAAGTTATAGAGTCATACGTTTTCAAGAGACATGTAAATGAATGATACAGTTGTAACAAATATCGTTACCAAATAAGTCAATGAATATGCCGAATGCTAACAGGGCTAAAGTCCATAGCCATGACTAGACCATGCCAGGACAGCTAACTGCTAATGGTTATTGACCTAGATTGTGTGCTGAGGAAAATTGTGAAATGCTCTTCCCATTGAGCGTCAGTACCTTTAACCCCTTAACCAACCAGCCAATGGGGCCCAATGACATCTTTAAACCTCATTACCCTTCCCACACCCGCGATGTCTATTTACAATATCTTACAGGAAGACATAAAAACATTGCTTTGAAACCAATTACAGAATAAAATACCTCACAGATTATCATTATTACTGTCAATATTAATAACAATATTACAAAGGTTTACTTTTAAAGACTACCAAAATATACATTTTAGTTGTTTTTTTTTCTTCTTTTTCATGTTTCCTGTGACACTTTAAAAAAATGAATTTTCCTGCTGTTGGATTTGTTCATCCTCTTGAAAATGGCTGGGTTGTCTTAGGAGAAAGATAAACCCACCTTGTACATCAATTCAGTTCACCTCAGTAACAGACTCAGAGGACTTCATAATGAAACATTTTACACAACGAAATAAAATAACGTAATAAAAAAGGAAAGAAAACTCAAACGGTAAGCAAAAAAAGAGAGTCCTCTGTGTACTTGTGTCATAAATATAATGACAAACCTTTCCACAGAGAATTTTTTTCATCAGTTTTCTTTTTTCTCTCTCTCTCTCTCTCTCTCTCTCTCTCTCTCACACCCAAGCAGCTGCAAATGTAAAAGGAAAGTATAATGGTAACCTAGGCTACATGAGATGTATAATAAGGGAGGACGTGAGATGCGATGTCAAAGTGAGATTATTAGTACAGCAGGAACAGAGTTCAGGGTAAAAAAAAACGAAACAAAAAAAAAGATCTTCAGTCGGTGGGTGGAGTCACAGGAAGTCAGTGGAGCCTGTGGCTGCCAATCAAATGGTGCCTACTGTATGGTGGGCACCCAGCAGTTTGATTGGCTCATCAGCAGAAGAGAGCCCCTCCTGTGTTCAGTGACCTGAGTCTTCTCAGTGGTAGCCATTAGTGAATGCAGTAGCAATCAGTGGGCCCTGCGGACACAGCGCGTCCAGCATGAATAAGCATATTGTGTGTGTGTGTGTGTGTGTCCTTGTGTGCGTGTCCGTGTGTGTGTGTGTGTGTGTGCGTGTACGTGCGTGTGTATTACTCTGGGAATTTATACATTCCAGTGCGTCCTGGTGTGTGTGTCTGTGTGCATCTGTGTATGTGTGTGTGTTCATATAGATAATTGTATAAAGTATGTATGCGTGTGAGTGTGTGTTCATATAAATAAGTGTATACAGTATGTATGTATGCATGTGTGTGTGTGTGTGTGTTCATATACATAAGTGTATACAGTATGTATGCATGTGTGTGTGTGAGTGTGTGTTCATATACATAAGTGTATACAGTATGTATGCATGTGTGTGTGAGAGTGTGTGTTCATATACGTAAGTGTATACAGTATGTATGCGTGTGTGTGTGAGAGTGTGTTCATATACATAAGTGTATACAGTATGTATGCATGTGTGTGTGTTTGTGTGTGCGTGTGTGAGGACTTACAAGGACTTACCCCAAGGCCATGGCCAAACCCTGTGCTGGGGGCGGGGCTTGCAGCGCTGATGTAGTTGCCCACTCCTGAGTCCTGATTGGCTGCAGCGTACAGGTCAGCCATTGGCCCAGGGCTGCTGGTGCCCAGGAAGCCCGCCGTACGAGAGGGCGTGGAGCCTAAGAGACAGGAAGAATACACAAGACTGAGTCACTTTACGACACCCCAAATCTAAGGTGTGGTCAGCTATTGCAAGCTAATTGTAAGCTAACACACATTAATGCAAACATCTCCTCACATTTCGCTAGTTCTCTGTGCGTGCTGAAAAAATAATCTGATACTTCCACACAGCCCTGACTCCGTAAACAGGAACATAAACAAAGTGGTGAACACCGCTCACAACAACAAAGCCGTAGCACTACGCTTTGCTTCACAATGTGTTTTGATGCGTGAGGCAGCACCGTGGAGCGATATGGTTTGGATTTGAGCTCAGTGTTCTCGATGACTGACCCTGCTTTAAAAATGAATACATCCACCCACTTAAATAAACACGTTGAGGACATACAGTATGTGTGAGCCTTTTATTGTATCCCTATAGGCTATTTATAACCTTACAGTTATATAATAATAATAATAATAATAATAATACATTTTATTTGGGACGCCTTTCTAAACACTCAAGGACATCTTACATTGCAAATACAAAGATATAAAACAGTCGGCTGAATTATACATACTAGTAATGAGAATTTGATCTTAGAAATATATACAAAATGTAAAAAAAATAAAATGAAACAGTTAATATACATACTATAGTAATAAACATTTGATATGTAAATTAAAATATGTTAACACAGCGAGTTTGAATATTTCTTCATACAACATAATAGTGTTTTTATTTATAAAATATTATATCATTATGTTGTATTTTATATACATTTACAACTATGGGGTACAATTACAGGTTGATTCCATATTGTAAGGTACGTATGTAACAGGCCTTAAAATAAGTGTCTAATCTGTGTAATTATCTCCTCTACAGTCCTGAAGAAGTGAAGGACATAGATGTGAAGCCTGGGAAGATGTAAGCCTTATTGTGACAAACAGTGGCTAGCACAGACTGTGTTCCCTTCAGATCTCCCAGTCCCAGTCTGTAGAGTCTGTTGTGCATCTGACAGTGTGTTCTCCCCACAGACCTCCTCTCACCACCCAACAAACAGACCCGCTGAGCGCAGAGCCCAGTTCCAAGGTAAGTTCATCTTGCCTGTCTGAGAAGGTATTTCACAGTCATTCATGAAATCTCTAATTTAATTCTATTTCTCAATTACATTTTTAGTTCATTCATTTAGTTCACATCAGTTAATGTTATCGGCATGGTCTTTCTTGAGGCGATATCAGTGAAGGGTAAGACCACCTAACAGTCAGGTTGTCTGTTGACACAGGATGAACTTGTCATCCAGCCACCAGAGGAACAGCGTATCTGTGACATCCACCAGGAGGCGCTTAGAGTCATCGCCAGCCTGGTAACACCGCACGGGACAGAGCACGTGTTCACGGCCACGCGTGTGCATTTAGGTCTCGTGGGTCTGAGCTGTGTCACTCCCGTCTGCGTAGATCCCACCGGAGGCCAAGAGGAAGGAGGCAGAGGCGGAGGTGGAGGTGGAGGAAGAGGTGGAAGTGAAGGTGGAGGAAGAGGTCCCTGAGGGGCGCCCGGAAGCAGAAGGTAGGCAGAGCAAGAAGCCCAAGGCGGCAAAGTCGCCCAAGTCGCCCAAGTCCACCAACAAGTCGTCAAACGAGACGCCAAACAAGTCGTCAAACAAGTCGTCAAACAAGTCGTCAAAGGAGTCGTCAAACGAGCCGACGTACTCGGCGAAGTCAGAGGAAACCAGTGGTATGTCCTTTGGGGGCTGGGTTGTATGTTGTGCTATACCAAAGTCCTTCTAGGAGGGTCTCACCACTCGCAGCCATCTTTGAAACGCCCCAGGCAGTTATTTAGGAAGACAGTAGAGGCAGGTGGCTTACATCAATGCAACCACGCAGTTGGTTAAATAGGTTAATGCTTGGCAGTTATAAAGCAGACGATTGGCTCTTTTGGATTATGTTATTACTTGGATATGTTCCTCCAACTGCCACATTTGCGTTTCAGAATTCTCCCATAGCGCTCCATTCAAAATGCGTGTCTACTCTATATACAGTAGTGTCTCTGGTCTTAGTGACCTTTGGTGATCTTGGGTCGTTCCTAACCCTCCACTGTGAAAAAACTGAAACTCCCTTCCTCCTTGTTCCACAGCTCCTGCCTCCACTCCCCCTGAACCAAGCCCAATCAAGAGCCATGCACAACTAGTTGCAGCCATGCTACAAATGGAGTATGAAACGGCCGTGGCCCATGAGGGTAACACACACACACGCGCACACGCACGCACAAATACAGACATTAGAAACTCACATTAGAAACTCACTGTGCCTGTGCGTGTGTGCACGTGTGTACGTGTGTGCACGTGTGTGTACGTGTGTGTGTGCGTGCAGAGTGTTCCGCATTGGCCCGTGTGGGCCTGCTGAAGGTCTGTGCGCTGGGTGCCGTGCGCTCCCTGCAGCACAGAGCACAGCAGATCTACAGCAGCATGGAGGAGCAGCTAGCAGCACGCTACCTGGCAGACATGACCAGGTGGGGCGGGGGGGTGTCCACACACACACACACACACACACAATGTTATTTATGAGAACGTATCTAGAATAACCATTTACTAGAGTCGCATAGCCAAGTGATTCTGAAATGAAATGTTATCCATATACAGTAGAGGTCAATATATTTGTGAGATGTAGGCTAAGCCTACACCTTTTTTTTAAGAGAATATAGCTTTGTAATAGATTTAATTGAATTATTTATATATGATTTCATTATTTCTATTAATTGACTGGAGCATGTTTTGCTGAAAAAGATAAATACAGACTTAACTAAACAATGATGTATGGCTCTATCATAAAATGGTTATGGTGTATGGTGGTGTAGGGACCATTACCATTAAAATCGTTAAAAACCTAATCATATTACTCATAACATATCATTTGCTGTTGTATGTGCACAGTATTGACCAGCTAACAGACGTGACACGTCATCACATTGAGTCCAGCGCTCAGCTGGAGTATCAGCTGGTGTTGGTATGTACCTGTTATACCACTTAGCCATATCACAAAGGAGTGTCCACCCAAGAGGCTCTCCATTCATAATACATTCATCATTTACTGACACATATTTACCAAACCTGTTGTTTCTTCCAGATGTCCCCACCCATCCGTCTGTTTCCGTCTAAGGAGGGGTCTGACTTTTATCTGAACGGGGACCTGCGCATGGTGGCTAGCCCTCCTCCATCTGTCCACCCACCCAAGGAGGACCCCACAGGCTCCACCTTGACCGTGGCTCAGCTGGAGTCCCTGTACACACAGCTGTACCATATCGCTCCCACAGGTACACACTAAGCAGGAACCTGCGGTGCTGAGAAATGAATACACACGGAAGTGCCAAACCCTGCAGTTCATCGAATGGCCACTTGAGGCTGGCTGCAAAAGGGAGTCAATCCCTATAGACAGCATTGTTAAAATGTCTGACTTTACAGCAAAAACAAACATGTTTACGAAAGGTAGATTAGCTATCCATTTTCCCATTAAAATGAATAGGGAGCATGTGTGTGTGGGGGGGGGGGGGGCGCTACAGGCTGAGTGAGGTACTGCAATGATGGTGACGGCCAGCGGGGTTCAAATACGTTCTTGAGAAAAGATATGCGTGACGTCACGGAGGGTTTGTCCATTTATACATACAGACTATGGCACACACACACACATTGGTCGAGACATTAGTGGCTGTCCGGGCTGTACCGCTTCTTACTTATAATCATCTCCATAACCTTGCTAGGCCTGATGCCCAAAGAGGAGTTCTCATGTGCGCTTCAGGACTTCATCTCTCTCCAATCCCTGACTGAGCCCTGGATCATCGTGGCACAAACACAGGTTGGGCGTTCGTCACAGACTGCCACGAGGCCCACGTTTTAGTTACACGAAGATAAAGTATTCTGGGGCCTATGTTTTCTCCTTGTCCTTTATTTATTCTCCTTTCATCTCCTCCCCTCTCCTCCTCTCCCTAGCTGACGCAGGTGGTCTCTCTACTGACTCAGAAATCTGAGCTGGTGGACTGGCGTCAGTTTCTGCTCAGTGCTGCCCTCCCCTGGCCGATGCCCTCTCTGAATCAGCTGCTTGCTGTGCTGCAAAACTTCCAGGCAGCTGATAGTAACAACACGGGTTATGTCACCTGGGAACAGTACCTACAGGTTTGTCCCTGGCACACATACCACACCACCACACACTAAGATCAATAGCTGTAATTGTGTCTATGGTCTGGACAGACATGCAGACTCTGCGCTAGGCCCAGGATGAGTTAAACAGGTCTCCCTGTCGTTCTTCATCACAGACAGACTTGTGGTTCCCCATAGAAGACCAGCCTGTTGCTGAAGACCCCAGCGAGCCGCTACCTTATAACCGCCTGGCCAGCCTACAGAAGGTAACCACATAGCAACAGTTCTTTCTATTGATATTTCATCTTCAAATGTTTATTCCATATTCTGCTTGTTTACAGCTCTTCTTCCAGGTGTTTGCCGACCACTCGTCCTCACCCCCTCGCCTGGACTACGTGTGCATGTTGCGCTATCTGGCGGCCCACCCTGATCCCTGCCAGGGCTTTACCAGAGCCCTGAGCGTGGTGCTGGGCCAGCGCCTGGAGCCCCCGAACAGCAGCAGGCTGCTGGAGGTGGCTGGACACACACACTAACATCTGCAGAGTACACCGTAGCAGCATCACTGTGTGCTTACGTTGCTGCTTGTGTGTGTGTGTGTGTGTGTGTGTGTGTGTGTGTGTGTGTGTGTGTGTGTGCGTGTCAGTCTGTGTCAAACCTAGAGGACGCTATGGGTTTTACCAGCGCAGAAGGAGAGGAGGGTAAGGAGAAAGAGGAAGAGGAGACTGTTGGGGAACCGGGAGTGTCAATCCCTGCTCTTCTTGCTGTCATCTGTCACACTGGCAGCAAGATGGCGGGAATCAACCGCTTCCACCCAGGCTGCAAGAGCCACGAAGAGCACACAGAGGTAGTGGGTGGAGCCATCTAAACCTCTCAGGTTTAGAGGACCACATACTGTAACACACACTGCCTGGAATGCTGGACTCATTCAAACAAGGGCTGTCAAAATAATGACTTCATTCCATTTCATTATTTATAGAAAAAATGAACGCAGATTCATCTCACAGATCGCTCCTCCCCCTTACTTACTTTTGCTAAGGCAAATTACATGCAAATTACCAACTTTTACAAGTCATTACAAGTCACACATAGGCGAATAAAAAAGACTAGGCAGGCGATAGACCGCTGCCTTCTGGTGCGAAATGCATACTGTATGTTGTTGTGCTAAAGGTGGGCAGTGCAGGAGGTGAGACACACACGGAACTCCTTTTCCTGGTTGAAGTGCTGTGTCAGCGATTGTTGGTCACACAAGCAGATTTGTCAAGAGCGGTTTAGGAACATTGTACAAAACCGTCTGGTTAGACTATGGTTAGACACAGCAATAACCAAAGTATCCACTATTTTAACCTGCTTCGCTAAGAAAACTACAATTGCAGCCCTGTGTAGTCAACCACACACACGTCCTTGATGTTGGTTGAGGCTGCAAATTCAGCTGTTCCACTGTATTGAACTCTGGACGAAGGTAAGATGCGATTTTGCTTTGCCACAGGAAGCAGGTTTTATTCTTTGTCGTTCGCATAGAATGGAAGTGAACGGGAGGCGAATATTGGCTGATCTTACTGTTGCTGTGGCCAGAGAATTCACACAGCGTAAGTGAGAATGCGTCTGAAAAACTATTGTTGTCAGAGGTCACTGTCAAAACTATACCAAGTGGCTGGACACTTGGAGATGGAGGGACCTGATTTTCGTCTAAGGTCAAGATGTCAGTGCAGTATTGAATTGTCATTGCCTTGACGCCTGGTCACAAAAAATGGAGGAATAATTATTTATGTGAATAATTCAATTAATTAATCACAAAGCTTGTAGTTAATTAGATTAATATTTTGTATTGCTTGACAGCCCTAAATAAAACACCTTATACTCTATTCATTTTGTGGAGAACCTACCTGTAACATGTTTTTGTTTTGAATTCCCATTCAACTCTATTGTATCTGGAAAAACATAAGCAGAAAATTAATTACTTCCACATGTTTCACATGTGTAGCAGTTACCTGTAAAGGGAGTACAGCATCACACAGGACAATGCTGAATTGAATCAACAAATATAGGATTGGTTTCCCGTAACCTTATTGGATGTGAAGCACGTTGAATTGTCCTGTGTACGAAATATGCTAAATAAAACAAGGCTTATATTATTAGTATTGTGCTCTGCACAGCTTTCCTAGCAGGATAGAGTGATGTCACATCTCATTTAATCTAATTCCGTATTTATTATCATGTATCTTGGCTCTTAGGACCTGGTGGGCATATTCAAGAAGCTGGGCTACATGCCCAAGGGCCGTGTTCCTTTCTCAATCCTCTGCCAGGATCCCTCAGTCAAGCAGCTGATGGAGAGTGCCACAAACCACCAGCTCATAGTAAGTTCTTAGAGCTTTTTATAGAGCTGATCTGGCTCTGCCCAACATACCTTATTGAAGGGATATTGTAGTACAGTGTACAGGATATGTCAGAAAGACATGTTCTAATAGTCTCAATACACAAGTTTTAATTGGGTTAATGTCTCCCTCCTGTATGACATTTTGCCATCTCATCTCATTATTTCTCTTCCATATCTTTTGTTTGTCTGCCAGGACATGTATGTGCCACAAGCTCCTCCACGTGACAGCGAGATCCCAGAATCCACAGTTTCTTAAATGTTAAGTTACAGAAGCAAGCCTGCTGTTTTCCTCCTTCAGTACAGGATGTTGAAACCAACACAGCTATTTTTAGAACACGCCCTATACTGTTATTAATCTGCACAGAAAATAAATTAATACATGAATTTCAGTTTGACAGATATTTCACAAAGTTTTAACATATTCATTTGTTTCAACTGTTTTAACATATTTTAAAAACATATTCTATTTTTAAATGTGCAGGCATATATCATTGTTATTGTTACCTCACTGTTTCCAAAACTCTATGATTGAGGAATATTGAAAATTGAAATTACAATAAAATGATGGAAATGACAGTCAATATGATTGATGACCGCAATGACCTCTCCAGTCTCCAACTTTTCACATATTTATACTAAATTTCATATAGTTTTGATTAAAACTGCTTTATGTATAGGATTTCAGAGTTGCAACGAGAGCTAGCTAAAGAAAATGTATAAGGAAATAGAGTAATATTTTGTAAACAACCCAAAAACCCACCCCCTCCTCTCTTTGGAGCCCATTTGTCTGCACTTGCAAAGCCAATATACAAACCTATTGCAGCTCTGTGTGCACGTGTTCATGTGCTTGACAGTCATTTTGCCAGACCAATCAGGGAAAAGATAATGCGATAGAAACGGATATTTAATCTACCCAAAATTTCTATTTGGGAAAGAATTTATGATTGACCTTATACTATATGTTCCAGTTCATCATTGCAGATGGTCTCCCTTCCTATTTCTTTATAGAAGCGGGAGTTAGGTCACACATTTATCAGAAAACTGCACTCTGTAATTTTACCTCCATTTTTGTCACAATTAACACCCCTCCCCCACCCAGGTTGACGTTGACGATCAAAAATTGGATGTGTTTAATTAAAAACATGACTTCCGGTATAAACCACTCCTACTTTCAGTCTTCTATATCGGAACATAGATACAGATATTTTTGTGGTTGAACAGATACAGATAATGACATCTTTGTACACCTCTACTGTGTGTGTGTGTGTGTGTGTGTGTGTTTCTGGCCATGTTCCAATGACATCATATGGCCTATTCCAAGACAATTACACATTCCATATGAGGGCGTGGCCAGTTCCATTTTGACAACATTATGAACATTCAGTAGAGCAACAGTAATTAGTGACACAGTGAGAAATGTCTATTTAACCAATACTATGGCAACTCAAGTAAGTACCGGTGTTTTCCTCAAGCAGAAGATAAAGAAAATCTCTCACCTGGTAACTCACCTCAAGGCAGAGACCACATTTCTGAAGAACACATATTTGGCCCACCCAACTGCCACAGACCAACAAACCATAGAAACTCTGGATGAGCCTGCTCAGGCTGTAGTCCAGGCCTTCCTGAAAAAAATTAATTCCCTTGAGAAGGAGCTTCAAGAGCTCAAAATGTCCAACCAGGCCTGTCAAAACCATGGGGTGAATCTTCAGCAGGAGCTAACCGTGCTACAGATATCTAGCCAGGTCTGCAGAGAACAGAGGGATAAACTGCTAATTGCGTTAAAATGCCAGACCGATAGCCAGATCCTGCAGGCAGAGAAAAATGTCCTCTCTAAAACTAATAACAAGCTTCAGAGGCAAGTTAATTAACTGGCTTTGCAGTTGGACACCTTGCAGAATGAGCATAAGACTGCCAGCCAGACATGGCAAACAGAAGAGGATGGTCTGAAGAAGGAGCTCAAACAGCTCAAGATTAACAAGCACACCTTGCAAACAGACAAATATGTCATGCAGAATGAGCTCAAACAGCTGAAGACGGCCAAAAACACATGGCAAATAGACAAATATGCCCTGGAGAATGAGCTCAAACAGCTCAAGACTGCCAAGGGCGCCTGGCAAATAGACAAGTGTGAGCTGCAGAATAAGCTCAGACAGCTCAAGACAGTCAATAATGATTTGCAAAATGACTGCCATGACCTACAGACTGAGCTCCAACAGCTCAAGAGTGACAAAAAAGCCTTGCAAGCAGACAAGGATTCCCTGCAGGCAGCTGTACAACAGTCCAAAGTCGCCACCCTGGCCAGGCAAGAAAACAAAACAGTTTCTGTGCGTGACAATGGACTTAAGAACCAGCTTCACATAACAAGCTTTCTATGCCAGGAGAACATGAAACAAGCTTCCCAGTTCATGAACCAGTCCAGTGTAAAGATATCTTATCAAAGAGATTTTCTGCTGGCCCTCCAGTTCAAGCCTGCATGTGTTAAAAAGCCCAAGGATCTCCAACCTATTGATAATGTTGTGCTGGATTACATTGAGTTCCCATTTAGGGGGATGTCACAGTCAGGAGGCAACGGTCCATCGGCGGTCTTCCTACAGTGGAATCCTACATCATGGAAAGTCATCACAGGCCTCTCCATGAATGATGATGTCAAACTAAATAAAGCAGAGAATGCTTGGAGACCTCGCATGAAGAGGGTTGGCCCTGGAGAACTCAGTCACACTGAGGAGATGTTCAAGAAAGTACAGAGCATCCTTAATAAATTAACACCTCAGATGTTTGACAGACTGATGAAACAAGTGACGGAGCTGGCCATTGACACAGAGCAGATTCTGAAAGGAGTCACTGACTTAATTTTTGAGAAGGCCATCCGTGAGCCCAACTTCTCTTTCCAATATGGACTGATGTGTCAAAGACTTGCCACCCTTAAGGTGCTCAGGACAAACAAACACTCCACAGTAAGTTTCAGAAAACTGCTGTTAGACCGCTGCCAGAAGGAGTTTCAGAGGGAGCAGGAATATGACGTGGTGTTAGAGAAGAAGCAAAGGAAGGTGGAATGTGCTTCATCAGCTATGATGCGGAAACCTCCCCTAGAAGAGCTTGAGAACGTTAAGGACAAGGCCCGTCTGCGTTCTATTGGATTAATTAAGTTTATTGGTGAGCTCTACAAGCTGAAGATGCTAACTTGGCCCATCATGCACCACTGTGTGGACACACTGCTCAAGAAGCGTACAGAGCAATCCCTGGAGTGTCTCTGCAAGCTGCTCAGCACTGTAGGAAAGGACCTGGACTTTGGGACATCAAGAAATCACATGAACCAATGTTTCTCTCAATTTACCGAAATCCTCAGGGAGTGTAAGATGTCCTTGCGTCTAAAGTTCATGATCCAGGACCTAAAATATCTGAGACATAGAGAGTGGGTGCTCAGGAGACCAGAACAAACACCCAAAACCCTCCGCCAGATACACCAGGACACTAACATGAAGATGCAGGGAAATGAGATTAAGGTATTTATGAGAAGACAAGGATTTCAGAGAAAGCAGAACTAGACCACTGTACCTGTGCATCTGAGAAGAGCCATGTACGACCAGGTCAGCCATGCGATGACATCTCAAGGCAGTTGATATGCAGATAAATCAACTGCAGACTGCAATGCAGTGGATGAGATAAGAGCTGGTCTGAAGAATACTAGAAGAAACGTGCACACGTGACAGGGAAGCACCACTTGTCTTCTGTACCGTATGTGTGTATTAATGTAAGGGCATTTAAAAAATCTGTTTAAGTGTATAATATTGTGAATGCATAAATAAATATGATTGAATGCAGGAGTGAAGCATTATATGATAGGTGGACTGCTTATATATTTAATAAGCACTTTTAAGCAATTATAGTACTTAGAATTTTACAATTAAAAAAAAGTGTGGTCTGAAAAAGAAAGGTAGTATCTAGCCTACTGAGCTCCTTAGGGATTGGGGTACTTTAGGGATTTGATTGCTATAATGTGAATAAAATAATATTGTCTTATCCACTAGGTGGAAGCACATAGCAGCTGTGAGCCATCACTGTCCCTATCTGGTGCCATGTGTTACTCCCAAATAGTTATCACAGACATCTCATCTGAATTAATCTGGAATAATTGTCACTACCCACAATAAAAAAAAATACTTCTCACTTCTCCCCTGCCTACCTTTGTCTAATCACATATAGATATACACAATAACAATACATATCCATATGTTAAAAATTATAACATACATTAATTAAAGTTAAAGGCAGGCACCATATATATATTTATGTGTATGTGCGTGTGTGTGTGTGTGTGTGTGTGTGTGTGTGCGTGTGTGTGTGTGTGTGTGTGTGTGTGAGTGTCAGGACCAACATATGTATAATAATTCTAGATGATATGCAGGCTACTGAAATCTAGGGTAAGTCGTCAGGAGGAGAAACAATATGCCTCTGCTAGTGTTCTACTTTCTACAGTGTGGTTAAAACAAGAGTAGCCGGTAAAGGTTTACTACAGTACTATGCTGCTACTAGTGGTTGGATCATGGAATTACAGTTGGATGGCCAGACTTGTCAGGAAAAAACCACCGACCAGATTGTGCTACCGTGTAAACATGAACAAAAGAGTGACGTTATTATATGTTGTATATTTAAGTGACGTTGCCAGTTTAAATGCCCAATATTGTCTCCACGGCACAGCTTTAAGTCAAAACAATTGGTCTGATTGATTGATTCCATTAATGATTAGTCTACAGCCAATGTATTTAATCAAAATGTGTGTAGGTGAAGAATGTTTCAGTAACCTAACTTTGTTGTGGAACTAATCGACATAAGCCCACACCCCAGCACACCATCGCCACATAACATGAACGTTAGCCCTGAGGTGGGCTAACGTTTTCAGTGAGGGGCCACAGTAGGTTATCAATGCCAGTGGGGGGGGGGGGGGGGGGTATTATTTCTCTGTTGTTGTTTGGTGTTTGACACGCATATCATTCTCACTAAATTATACAGTAATATGCAGTTTTATGTAGTGCTATAATCTGAAACTTAAATGTGGACTCCTCAAGATATCAGATAGCTGTTAATAGCTGTTAATATTTTAACTGTTCTCTGTAGGGGGTGGAGTGGAGAGTGGTGTCAGTCACTCAGCACTTACTTGCAGTCAGGTCATGTACTCTCAGTGTAATGCAGTTGCTTTAAATTGATCTCCCATTTCCCATTTCTTCATGGCCTGAAGACTTTAACTATGCCCACCATGAGACCTGAGAAATACTCACCCCAACCACATACACTTTGACCTCAGACTGTAACTGCTGCGCCAGGTGTTTGGCTTAGAGCAGTATAGGCCTACCACCACCCTGCGGATACTGCTTACTGTAACCCTACAGGTCCCACATCCGTGGGCACAGACGGAAACCTAAAATGTTCTCCTGTATTCGCCATATACTGTAGGCGACTCTGTAGACTACAGCTTCTGATGGCAATTGCCTATACCAACAACAACAGCAAAACTGTTTTATTTAGCCACGTGAAAATACAATTGTAAATGTAGACAATGTCATCACACATTGTATGATAGTGATTTTAGGGATGGTTCTTAATTTGTTATTTATATATTTATATAATTAAACCACTATGGGTCTACGTAATGCATCAACACCGGTCAAGGTAGACTATAAGAACTTCAGTTGTGCATTTATATGAGTCGAGGTGACTATAAAACCGTTTCACGCACACTGAGGCTCGTCTTGAAATGCGCGCAGTCAGTGGGAGGCAGAGAACAAACGCACTGCCATCGTGGTTTTGCTCAAGCAATCAATAGCGACACGCAGAACTATTGGATAAAGCTGAAGCAAGATTGTTTGCGTACTGAACGACTACTGCATTATCTATTCTATTCATGTTGATCCGTTACTCTATTTAAATTTAGCCTCGACTTAGTGCCAGTAATTTTTGGTCAATTTTATAAAGTGAATGATTGCGAACTATAAGTGGATGGGATGCGCGTCCTTTTAGAAACAAATCGCTCTTTTCTTTGACTCTTTGACTATTTTCTTCGAGCTGGAAACTCCACCGGCAGTTTCCCAGCTGGTATAATCTTATTAGAAACTTTTCAGGCAGTAGCACACTTTTGACGCCACGGAAATGGGAACGTGTCAGAGTGAATCCGCGTCCGCGCTTTACAGAAAAAGTTTATGTTGGACTGTGCTGGTGTTGTGGTTGACCGCCTGTGCTCAGGGGACCTGGAGAACAGGACTGTACAAAACCTACTCTACTGGGACGCAACTGCACAGAGAGACAGCTTCGGTATATCACAAGCGGTAAGAGGGGCTGTCTATAAATGAAAACACTTCAGATACTGTATTGCAAGGTTAAGGCTACATATAAGCTATAGTCTATATATACATATATAATTATAAATAAAAAGTCGTGTCTTTCTTTGTTGTAGAGTGGACCTATTCCTTAAAAGCTATTATCTTGCCTGGCTATATGTGGACATACAGCTTGCACTTTTGCTGTCCTTATTTATAGACTTATTCAGAGCTACTCGCCCTTGTCTTCCTGACAGTTGGTTTCCTTTTTCCTGTTCAGGCAAACAGCCTGAGTTCTGTTCACTCCAATCACATTGTTGTCCATACGTACCTACTGTCTCTCTGTGTGGCCCTGGATCTCCTGAGCTCCACAATACTATGCTCTTAATTCTCCATCCACAGCAGCGCCCAGACTATCATTAACATCTGCTGCATCTCTGCTGCCAGGGTGTTCTATCCAATATTGTAGCAGGTTTGAACTCAAACTCAATACATAATGACAGTAGTCCGTTGGACTTGCCACCATGCTTCCAAGTCATTTACCAACCCAGTTCTGACTGTGTTGTTTACATGAGTAATAAAGGGTTGTGTTTTAAACTGAGTCGGATAATGTCAGGTGTCATTTAAATGAGGGAGTGATCGTTTCTGTACACTGTTTCACAAATGTGAAGCATATGTTGATCTGAAAAGAAGCTAAGACGTAACAAAACAAAACAGAAATGAACACCATAAAATCATTTTCATCCTGGGCACATAAAACGTTCCACCAATACTCAATGAGATGTCATTCTCCATCTCGTAAATATTTATGTCAATCTAAGTGTATGTTTGCATGTGTCTATGTGTTTAGTGGGTTGGGGGTTTTACATTCTTCTCTTTAGTAAAGCATTCAAAAAAAAAACTGCTGGGTGTGTCCAGGTGGTCTGAAGGGTCCCAGCCTCGCTCCGCTGACTTAACCCCCCCCCTCCCCCCTCGGCCTCCCCCACAGTCACTCGGCGACATGTTTACTAAACACATGCAGCTGGAGTTCACTCCGCATCTGAGCTTTCTTTAGGAAGCGGGATGAGTTTACATGTCTGTCAGGTTGCTGCCGTTTGAAAGCCGCGGTGGGCGACACACAGACGGATGGAAAGATCAATGGGCAGAGAGCCGCTGTTGTGTGAGTCAGAGGGGTCCGTGGGTTCATGGGGCACGGTCCACCTGCTGTCTGGCCTGATCTATCACGGCAGGCATGTTTATGGCGTGTCAACAAAGCCAAACAGTGGCACTATAGGGTTTATAGTGTGGCAGACGTGTAGGCTTAGCATGAAGCGCTCTGGCATTCTTGTGTCACACCACGGTAACGACCGTGAAACCATGTAACCAGTCATTGAGCAAAGTCAAGGAGATTTAGTCAGTAAAAGGGGCAATAAATGTTAATTTTAGAGGGCTGGGGAAGGCTTTGCCACAGAAGAACAATGAACAGTCTAAGACCAGATATGCCTTTTGTTTGGATAACCAAACACAAAAAGGGGATTAACAGCAAGCTCTTAACTGGTGTTATTCCTTGTGTAGCATAGGCAGCTAAGTGTTTAGTCCCCCTTGTCTTTCTTGATGATTATATGAGCTCTATGTTTATGCAGTGATGTGTTAAAAGGTTGGCCTCTTCTGATCTCACATCTAGCCTGCTGCGCCTATCATCACCTAATCCTTAGCCTGACCGTATAGCCGTATGCACAGCCCTTCAGCCATGGGAAGGGAGAGGACAGGGATTCCCAAGGTTAAATCACATACCTTAAAGCAGAATGCCACCTGATCTTATATCTACGAGTATATACAGTATGCGCTCCCATTAATCTGTGACCATATGTATGTATGTAGAGCTGCACAGTGAGATGAATATATTTTCAGAGTGGCAGTTACTGTCCTACTTTGTCAGTAGCTTTTGAAATGTATAATGATGTCGTTTAGTTTTAAAAAACTTTAGTAGTTACAGTAGTACAGTTTCATAGATACACAAGGTAAGATATCTTGCTCAAGGATGCTTACAGCAGGCGTCTGACCCACAACGTTTCAGTTTGGACGGAGTGAACCGCCTTAACCCCTACCATAAAGTGTTAAAGACTGGTCCTCAACCCCTATCATGGTTTCCTACAGCTCCTGTATGTGTGTTTCATCTCAGAAACTGCAGACCAGGGCCTGATTTACAGTATAAAGTTGATTTTCTGTCATTTAAGTGATCACTTAGAAAACTGAATCTAAGTACATTGCAAGATGTGATGTTAGTGTGTCAAATTAGAAAAACGTTGCCTAAAAATGACCATAATTATAATTATATAATTATCATTATATTTGTTTACATAGATTTAGACAGTGATCTGCAAAGGAAGACACGCTGTAGCCTAATCAAGCAATTCTTGTATAATATTTCTCCATAAACTCTGGGATTCTTTGCTCCTGCAACATTTTACAGTAGGTGCCATCAATTTTAAGTTAATTTTGGATTTATACTGTAGGGCATCTTAGAACTGTCTTAAGTAAAGTGTATCATGCTGTTGGAAACTATCTTAAGTTCAAGTATAAACCTAATGAGAGGTTTATAAATTAGTCATCTCTCTCTCTTTATTAACGTGACTGTTACCGTCACCCTCACTGCCGCTTCACTGTTTTATCTCATAATGCCATCCACGAGGATCTCGTTTGTCTCCTTCCGCCTTCCTGGTTCCCATGGGAAGCCCCCTTTGTCTGACTCCTACGATGAAGTGACCTTCTTCTCCTACCTTCTCCTCTCTGGAGGGGTGCCACATCTGTCTATTGTCCTTTGTTTGCAACTGATTTTCCCACAGCTTGAAATCTGGAGGAAATTCCTTCATAATTCTATCCTACTGCAATTCAAACCTGTTTGTGTAAACGCCCGCCTCTACTCTCCTTCTTCATCGCCTTCAGACTATTCCTAACCGCGGAGGTAGGAATGGACGGCTAGCTATAAAGCAGAGCTGGATATGTCAGCTATTGTCCACAGGCGAGGGATGTTAGAGCGACTCCTAGTACAGGAACAGGAAGCACAGCAGGACATGCACCTGGATGTTATTCACCAGCGCCGTGTCTAGAGGTTTGCCTTCCTCACCCCCCAGATCTGTTATCGAGGGCCTGGCTACGAGCTGTGGCCTCCATATCAGCTTTCCCTTCACATGGTAATGACAGACGCAGAGCGTATAAAGTGCATGACTCCACCATCCATATTGAACCGCGGGCGCTGCAGTCGCTCCTTAAAGGAGCTCATTTGGGGTTCACAACTAATTTGTGTGTGCCCCTCCCGCTTCCCCACCCCAACTGTTTTACTGACTTGGCACCGGTAGTGGTGCAGAACAGATGGACTACAGCTATGGCTTCTCCATCCCGCAAGAATTGAGACATATCCTTCAGTAAAACGTTGGCTGTGATGTGTGTAACTGCTGTAGATGTCTGATGTGCTCTTTAGTTCAGGCCCAGCATTCAGCGTCTGCATTGTTTATACTGAGACTTGATACTCACTGGAGGGGACGCCATTGGCAGTGAAACACCTGCAGCGAGGGTGCCGGCTGTAAAGCATTTTTAGGGAAAGAATGGGAGCAGTTACCGTTTGTGCCCCAATGTCTCCTGGCACTCGTAATGCTCTATGTTGTCCCTAAGTAGCTCTCTAGCTAACCACAGTAGTCAACCCAGTTTTTCTTTGTCCGGAGAAATAGAAGATTAATAGAAGACTCAAACTGCCCCGTCCTTAAATTAGGGACGCTAGCTAGCGAACGGCTGACGTCACCCACTGTGAAACCAATGGCGTCAAGCTATCGCTCGCTACATGGTGAAAAAAGTGACAAGTGTGTCCTGAGCTGCATGTTATTGTGTGTCTTGCTATATTAATATCAACTGTTACTTGGCTGAAGTGGTGTTTATCTCCTGTCACCTCAGAGGCTTCATGTCTTGGTTTGTGTTCCTTTCTAATGAAATAAGTGCAATGCAAAGACTAGGGGAGCGGGGGGGAGGGGTTTGGGGGGGTCGGGTCATAAACTTCACCCCCACTTCCTCTCCTAACCGCCTGGTGACTGTTCCCAGGTGGGTCTGTGGCCTCCCTCAGCCTTGGAATCTGATGTTTATCTGTTGGTTTTGTAGGATAAGTGGTGGGGAGGAGACCATGGAGTGAACCCCCCCCCCAGCCCTACCTGACCACAGGCCATCAGAGGCTGCTTGAGTGTTCCTGTCGTAGAGCTTTTTGTAAAGCGGGGAAATGCGTGGTGTATTAATGTTTTAATGTACGGTCCTTGTTATTCTGTCTGTCTGTGGATGGAACATATAGTAGTATAGTGGGTCTAATACATTATTCACAAGATGTGAATGATGTGTGTATTATTAGACCCACCACTGTTTTATTACTGATGTATTTTCACATTACTATTGTGACAGTAATGTGAAAATATTATATTATTAAATATTATATATCATTGTTAAGTAGACATAGATAATGATACCGTGAATACTGTCAATCATACATGTGTTCGAAGCGAGAGTATATATACGATGCCAGTGTTGGCTGGCTCTTCATATGTTTTATCAAAGTGAAATGCCGTGCTTGTGAAGTCCTATAAAATATCTCAGGTATTCCCAAGGGGAAGCTGGCACTTGGCCGGTTGAAGTCTGTGTGCGGGCACCTCAGCATGTGGCCATTGTTGGATGCATTGCATCCTCTCCCTTTGGCACTTTCCTCTAGTGTAAACTGTAAACTATCTCTCTCACACACAAACATATGGTCCCACATATTGACAAACAGCCTTTGGTAGATGCACCCTCCCACTGTTTCAAACAAACCTGGCAGTGGAACACACAAAGTGTAGCTATGTGTTGTTTGCATCACACAGACTCCTTTGTGGTTCCTGTGTAGGCCTACCATAGCTATGTTTATGCGTGTTAATGGTTCCATAAATACATGGTTATACAGTTCATAATTTAAAAAAAAAAGACCATATGTTGGTTTAGTTGTTGTCCATACAATAGTTCCTTCCCTCCTCCTTGATTCTAGAGCAGGATTTAAGGTAAAGTCAGTCGTCCTCGAGCTCACTTTCTAACTTTGCACCTAAATCCCTACAAAACACTTCTCCCTTAAATGCCGTAAGGTGCTTCCTCAAAAGCGCTGCGCCACACATTCTAAACACATTGCGAAGGGCAAGGCATTGTTGTTGTGAGCGGTGTTCGCCACTGTGTTCCTATTCACAGAGACAGGACCGTGTAGAAGTGCCAGATAGTATTTTCAGCCCCCACCACAGTGCATGGTAAGCTAGCGAACTGCGAAGACGAAGAGGCATTTGGTGTATTTGACGTGAAGTGTATTAGCTTACATTCACTTACATTCACTTACTATACTTTTAAGGTAAAATAATTTAAAAGAATAAACTAGTGTATTTATTCATTAATCATTAGATACACGCTAATGTGTATCTAATGTATGTATGCATGTATTTATGTAATATAAAGTAGCAGGTTATGTTACCAAGCACCCTGTGACATTGATAAGTGAGGTGTTTTTGTTTTAATATCAACAAACCTTCCCCAGCATCGCTGACCTCACCTTTACTGGTATCATAGAAACCACACGATTGCTCAGAGATGCTAAACGAGGCCTGTATCCAATTCTACCGGCTGTAGTAGGCAGCTCAAAGGCCTCACATGCAATAACACAGGCTTCTGACGCGGCTATAGAAAAAAACGATCCGGTGTTCTTTAAAAGGCCCAATGAAAGACACTTTTAGGTTTAAGAGAGGGAAACTTGTCCAGCCTTGACATACATAAAGTCTGGGACACAGCACTGGCTAACTGCGCCAGTACCCGCCTACATGTAAAGCGAGGCATTTTGATTGACATGCACAATGACCAACTATGTAACTCAATGACCAAGTCGGATGTTAAATTTATAATGAGGAATTACTTGATAAGCTTAATGACAGGACAATGACAGCCAATGGAAAATTGAGTTACTTCCCGAAAATCTGAGAGTCCCGTGTGGAGCTTACAGGGGGTCTATGTTTTAGACGTTCAGCACAGAGTTGCTTATGTAATGTAGTGCTAATGGACAGAGGAAACTGAGACTAGGAGACATATAGTTTGTGTCTTGACTCCTGACGTTCATATCTTCATGGTTTACCTTCATGGTAAATGCATCTATAATTGCAGGATGGGTCCCTCACAAACCCTCCAGCTGCAGAGGGAATCCTGATAATGTCTTAGAGAATGTCTGTCTGGATCAGGGAGTGGACCCATGACCCAGTGATGCTCCATCTTGTAAAACTCTGATCTCAGTGTGTGGGCATCTACTCCCTTGTCTCTCCCTACGGAGAGACCAGGGGAGACCCACAGGGAGAAAAGATAGGGAAAGTGTACTGGCAAGGGATAGAGCTGTAATGAAAATACATCCCATAATGCCCTGCTGCAAGTCTCACGGCCGATTGAACCCGTGTAAACACCTCAAAGTTGTTTTGATAAGAACAAGAATGAGCAGAGAAATTGAATGTATTTCCCTGT
This sequence comes from Speoplatyrhinus poulsoni, assembly GCA_025447795.1. Taxonomy (NCBI): domain Eukaryota; kingdom Metazoa; phylum Chordata; class Actinopteri; order Percopsiformes; family Amblyopsidae; genus Speoplatyrhinus; species Speoplatyrhinus poulsoni. The sequence continues at coordinate 1,820,291 of JAOEGT010000020.1, forward strand.
GCAGAGAACAGCTTATTTGATGACTGTGTTTACCTTTATGACAGCTCTACAGTGTTACTGGGAGTAATTAAGAGAGATAATGTGGTGCTTTATAACAAAGAATATGAATTATGTCACCAAATGAAGAATACTGTGCTGACGGCACACACAAGCTCAGTCTGTGTTTAATTACACCCTTGTCTTCCACTGGCCATTGTCTTCCTCCCATTTAAGCTATTGAAAAGAAAAAAAAAATTCAATTTAAGCGGTATTTTATAGGCCTACTTGATGAACGGGTCTGTAGGAAAAGATAAAGCTATTCTATTTAAAAACACTTTCATTCCCTTATTGTATTGTATTCACATCTCTCTCTCTCTCTCTCTCTCTCTCTCTCTCTCTCTCTCTCTCTCTGCCTTTGTCCTGCAGGAACTGGTGTTCGTATACAGTCACTAAGACAGTGACGTGCCGGGAACACAATGGGACATTTCTGCAGCGGGTCTACCAGACATGCCACTGGCCACAGGGATGTACAGGAGGCAGGTGGGTCTTAGACGTGGTTCCCTGCCTGTCCATCACAACAGATCTGCCCGTCAAAGCACCACTAACCTCTGCAGTGTTCAGGTGCGGTTTATGGTGTTTGATGAACCTTTGTTAACGCCCCTCAGCTACAAGACTGTGGTCAGGCCCTCCTATAAGGTGGTGTACCGTACCATCACCTCCCTGGAATGGAAGTGCTGCGCAGGATTCAGTGGAGCCGCGTGTGAAGAAGGTAAAGACCGGAGACACAGTATCGCATGTTGGTGCTCCACAGCCGCAATCGTTTGCCACAGTTTGCTGCTGATGCTTCAAGCAGAACACTCCGCACACACACACGTTTGTAGCTGTAGGGTGGGGTGGGGTTAGCCTTTAAATGAAGTGAAATTGAAACTCTCGAGACCATCCTGATCTCGCGAGTGTCAGTTGAATTTCGCCGCGAGAATCATTGTGGAAAGCGTCACGAATCATTGCGAATGTGTCCGAATAGCATAGCAACCGAATTTACCAATCAGTGTCGTATTGATAGCTATACGAGCGTGGTTTAGGTTTGCCGACAGCAAAAACGTACCTGCCCTTTACAAACAGTTTGAATGCAGGGTTATGGACTTGTCAGGTTAGGGTGGGGTAGCCTGAGAACTCTGGGAGAGAGCAGACAGGGGTGCAAGCCACAAATAACGCTGGTTTCAACAAGGTAAACTGCAGACACAAGTCCCTGTAAACAGCAGCATACACTGGCATACAGTATGTATCTAGTCTATTGACATCCTTGTTCTGGTCCTGACTGGATGACGTTGAATTCATATTCAATTTAATTCTTTAAAATGTGGATATTTTATCTTTTTTATATACTTTTTATATTATCTGCTTTTCTATTGTGTTAATTATGTGCAGGCTCAGTTTTGTAAAAAGTATTAGATTGGGCTAACCTAATTAATTAACTTAATTAAGCTACCCTGCCCTGGGCTTCCCAGATTCTCCCAGTTCATTCATTCCTTTAGTCTTATGCGCGCATGTAAGCTTTAGTGTGCAATGCAAGCTATTGTTTTGCATTTAGATAGCGCTACAATGTCTCCTTTTAAAGTGCCGTGCAAGCGCTGGGGTTTTGTCTGCTGCTGTCGCTACCGTGTATCTATAGTCTCATTCAATGCGTAATGACTTCCCCTGGCATTGCCCCACTCACCCTTTCCTCATTGCCTTCCTTCATCCCCAGTGGTCTTGGGGAAGGGGTGGGGTGTGTGTTTATGCTGGGACCCCGCACTTGACTTGGTGTAGCCATAAATCATTAGGCTTTGTGACACCCAGTACAGTAACTCCTTACCGAGTGTTCACTTTTCTACAATGTAGAAGAGAAGGGGTATTCTTCTTCTCCTTGCACCTGGTCTCAAGGGAGACCAGAGTGTGGGCCTTACCGGAGGTGTGCTCAAGAAGAACACATTCTTCAAAAACTTTTCTGTTTGCTTTGAGTTTGCCGCCAACACAAGCAGATAGCCTGAGCCGGTAGTTCTCGGCGAACACACATTGACGCTGGACGAAGGGTGAAATCTAATAATTTTGTTTGCACAAACGTTAAGTGTTAAAAACTTGAGCTAAAAGCAAACATGTTTGCCAATCCAGAATGCACCTCAAGGTCTGCACGATGCAGTGACACACCCTGGAACGGGAGCACACCATTGGTTTCCACAGTAACACATAAGGGACACGTAGCTACGTTCCGCTGGTTCTAGCGAGGCCTGACAGCATGACAGCCTGGATACACACAGCGGTGATCCAATTAAGTTGTTGCTGGAGGAGATTCCCTTGGTTGTCATGGCAGTAAGGAGCTGCCGATGCTGGGATTAACCATTTATCTTGAGCACCGTTCCGCAGTGGCTATGATCACAGGCGGAGCTGAATGGAAGTGACAGGTCCTATTCACGGCAGCCTATCTCTATCGCACCGCGCATGGCACACGGGCCCCCGGCGAGCAAGGAGAGCCCCTTGCCAGCACATAACCTGATACCCCTCTGGTGTCTGTCTCCGTACCTGCTTCAAGGACAAAAGAGCAAGACTGGCTGGAGACAGGAGAGAGTTTAAAATGGTTGTCATGACGTTGCCAAGCAGAGACGCGAGCATAAAAAGCCAAGCCCTGATATGGGTTGAATATAAGCTTGTTACAATGAGCGCTATACACACCACTTGTTCTGAACCAGCATGCCCAGGTACTGTAAACAGAGTGGCTCTCTTTATTTTCTGTAGCTTCATACGTTCTTGTTCACATCGGCCCCTATCATATGCTCATGTGTCTTTTCCTGGCAGAAAGGTACTGTACATTATCCCCTGGCTTTTCCTCCACACTAGTATGAACACCAGATCCCCCATGTTTCCCGTAGCTGCTTGTCTGGCTCAACAAAAGCTGGTCTGCATTATAGCAGCCTATAGCCCTCCCCCCTAAATATTACCCAGCCCCCTAGGACTGGCTCTGGGATTAAGGCTTCAACTGTGAGGCAGGATATCCATGAGGAACTAGTCGCAACGTATTAGGTCTTTAAGTCTAAATGTGTAAAATAACAAAGGTAATATTCTAAATCTTTATCTGGGGACGTGGGCATTGATTTGACTATATTTCTTTCACTCAGTTGTCACTCATACTATACTAGAGATTATAATATTTAATATTATATATATATATATATATATACTCTAATATTTTTATTCATCTTTTAGTGTAGTCAGTTTGAGATTTGAAAGGTAAAATGTGTTGCCAAACCTCAGTAACCCTGGCAGTAGTGTGCAAAGCACTGGTTTGAATAAGAGAAATGTGCAGAGAAGGATCAAGTCTGTCACTTGACACTTGCAAAGTAAAAAGTTAGTGGATTTTGACTGCTGCGTTCAAATTCAGAAACTCCGAAAGCCAAACATTACATCAGGCCCTGGCTGATAACAGACAGACCCGCTCAGTCAAAGTCACCGTGGAATAAGATAACAATGAATCAGACAGGCACACTTCATATTTGCTCTTTTTCTCAGCCCCCCTCTCAAACCTCCGAACTTGACTGAAATTCCAAGCCAATGCTGTAATTACAGGACCTTAATTGTTTTCTATGAGGTTTGGGAGATATTGTCTTACTGCTGGACCCTGAACACAATGGCCTTTATCTCTGATTGAGCATGAGAAAAAAATGGGTTTAAGTATTTGCAGATTAGGGCACTTTTAAACTCTGCCAGAAACCAGGATTTAATGTGTGCCTGGTTGGGTTTGGCATTCTGTGTAGCTAAAATCTTGTTTTCAGAAGGGATATCCCAAGTTGCAGTACATCAGACAGCTATATCAGAAGTATAACCTATTTACAGGCAACTAGTTTACAATATCACAATATCACATACTGTAGATGTAAAGGCATCATTTCATTAGACATGTGACATTAGAATTAACTGTCAATTACTGTACCGCATTGTGGTCGCACCAGTATAAAAGTATAGCACCATAGAGAGACTGTCGACTCATCAGCGATAGAAAAGTGACATCCATAGATCGTTCCCCTAAGGTGTGTTTTTGGCCCGTTGCCCTCCCGCGCCTGCTGGTTTCCATTTGGATTAAATAGTGAAAACCTGACGATGACACTGAGAGACGGCTGTTAACATCATCCACTTGACTTGATGCATCGCGGAAAGTACTTGAAAGTTGTCCGTCGATTATCGTCGGGGGGGTGCTGATACGCAGCGAAAGAAATGCTCTTGAATTAGCAAGGCTGTCAAAGCACCACCGCGGGGGAGGGGGGGAGGGGCGTCAGCCCGTGTATCTCACAGCCAAGCGGAGGCTGCGGTTTTTCTAGTTGCAATTACGGCGTGGCCGGGAGGCAGCGACGCGGTGTCTGTAATAAGCCACAGAAATGTAATCTGTGTTTTCACAGCTCAGCGCGGCTTATCAGAGGCCTACGCGCTAAGCCCCTCGCTTTAAACATCAGTGGGCTGCAACTTGACATGAGTGGGCTGCTGGTGTGTGTGTGCGTGTGTGCATGCGCGCGTGCGTAGGAGGGAAGGCTGTCGAGGATTTGTACAGTGAGGGATGCAGCTGTTCTCCGTGATTACCGCTGCAGGTCTAAGCGTGGAAGGAGAGGTGGCCGGGGGAGGGGCGTTGAACGAGACCACGTGAGCGCGTGGACCACACAATGGAGAGACATCACACATTCATGCTGTATCACACAGATATATACACATGTTTACACATGTGTCTCTGTTCCCTATTGCATGCAGTAAGTCATTCACACACACACACACACACACACACACACACACGCACACACACACACACACACACACAAACACACGCACGCGTCATGATTGCAAAGAGATGTGCTCTTGCATTTGGCATTCGTTGCTGCCCGCTGCACTATTTTCAGTTGTGTCCACGGCGGCTAAAGATGGCGTACACGTTATTATGTGTATGTGCTGTATGTACTGCTCAGTATACTGCATGTACACACACGGTGTAATGAGATACCTTGGGAAGACATAAAAATGCTGTGTGCACACAGTGAGACAGGCGCACGGTCACCGGTGCATCGTGCAGACAGGCCGCGCAGCAGAGATTCATGGTTATGTAAATGGAGAGCAGCAGTGCTGAGCCCGAATTGGAAGCAGCTGAAGTCGAGGCAAACTGAGAATAGGGCGTCCGAGGCGATTAGATGGGAGATTATGCACCTCCGCTCAGAGCCATCATCACCACGTTCATTAATTGACATGCAACACTATTTAAATGTTTATGGCTGCAACTAACTGACTAACTAACTAAGCAGATGGAAGTAAGTTGTTTTAGAGTGTGTGCTCTCGACGTTGGGGTGAGACTTTAATTTCTCAGTTTCTCCATTTCGGTGTAACAGTATGTGAATAAGCAAATTAGCTGCATGTTTTGAATAGAATCACTAATAGTCTGTGTGGATCAGAGTTTACTACATACATTGCATAGTCATTGCTAAATATAAGGTCTATGACATTGTGTAGGTTTGAGAAAATGTAGTAAAAATCGTATGCCTTTACTGACCTGTTTGTACAGTATAGCATGGTCCTTTGGAGCGTGGCTTATTGAAATGAGAGCATCTGCCAATAAATAATTAATATAATTAAATAATAATGCGTATTCCACAAACTCAGTCCCAAGTCAGTGAGATTTTATGCACACATCTGTAGATTTATCTTAAAAAGAAAGTAGAGCTAGAAATTCCTTAAAACGTCCACACATTCACAGCAGGAAAACACATTACATTACTTGTAAATGTGATTAATTTGACAATCTGGCCCTGCAATGAGGACAACTGCTTCACTCGGTTCTTGACCTCCCTGTAGTCTGTTTTTCAATGACTATAAATTAAATTCATCTAATGGCAGTGCACTTTGTGGTATATAGGCATGTAACGGGTGCAGATGGAACTTTTTGAAAGTTTTATAAGCTATTTTCTGCTTTGAATCTTGGTTTTATGCATCTGGCCTGTGAGGCGGAAAGGCGTCTTCTGCTCACTGATTTATTTATTATTTTTCATCTCAAGGGAGCGTGTTGACGAAAACTCCACTTTTCCTGCAGCCCAAAAAGAACTAAAGTAAGCCTAGTCAGCTCTGACAAATATCAGGGATGAAAATAGACCACCTGCACACACACACACACACACACACACACACACAGTACACATACACGTCATACCAGCTGCTGAGGCAGTTCCCAATGCTTCATTGGGCCGGTGGTGAGAGACCCACAACACAAACCTACTGTACTCTATCATCGAGGAGCAGGAGAGAGACAGGAGAGAGAGACAGGAGAGAGAGACAGGAGAGAGAAGAGAGAGACAGGAGAGAGAGACAGGAGAGAGGGACAGGAGAGAGAGACAGGAGAGGGACAAGAGAGAGACAGGAGAGAGAGACAGGAGAGAGACAGAGAGGGAGAGAGAGAGAGAGAGAAGGGGAAGAAAGAAAGAGAGAGAGAGAGAAAGACCCCCTCCTTCTCAGTCACAGAGCTACAGCTGTCATTTATACTGTGTAGTCAGTATGTCAAAATGACCAAGTGTTTCTCCAGTGCTGTTGTGGAGTACCAAGTTCTTGCTCTGGTTCTTTGCAGTGCACCCCACAGCCCTCGGCGGCTGTGACATGAATCCCTATGAAATCCTTTTAGATCTCCATCCATCCATCCATCCATCTTCTCCCGCTTATCCGGAGTCGGGTCGCGGGGGCAGCAGCTTCAGCAAGGGACCC
>JAOEGT010000020.1:1862423-1878497 GCA_025447795.1 Speoplatyrhinus poulsoni
ATCGCCGAACGGCCGGATTATTCAATTACACGTCTTTTACTTATTTTACTTTAATTCACTTTAAGGTTACAGTGAATTGTGTGTCTATGTGCTTTTCATAAAATAATGCTATAATATAAATGTGAAAAATTATGTGAATTTTGTCTGTGTCCTTTTACAATATACGATTTGGACACAATATGGGGTAATTTTGAGGCATATTCCACTCATAAACTAGTATTAGCACATTGCTAATATGAAGCATTTTGGGGTGAATTTTCAAAGTTAATGTTGCAGTTGTGCAGACTTGTGGCCATGCTTAATCTAGTACAAGTATACTGTATTTTCATATTCCCTCATGTCATTAATCATTGCTACCACTCTGTTGTTCCATTTCATTCTAGTGATAAATCACGTGTTTGGGATTTTATTATTCATATAATAAATGTGATACATTTAGTTGCCTTTGTGGGCTTTTGCGTCTATCGTGGTTGTCAGGCATTATATTCTCCCTGACATGTTGTTCTTGGAATGAAATTAAGTAAGAGTGATAAAAGACTAGCATGTACAGATGCAGCCATTTTGACCCCACCCCCGGTACACACACACACACACACACACATATCAACCTGTCTCTATATCTATCTGTAACCATGGCTGACAAAATGGATGTTGAAAAATCTTGAACAAAAGCAAGATATTAGTCCTAGTTAAAAACCCTAGACAACAATGCATATTTTAAACATATACTTACTTAGTAGAGAAATGTGTTAAATACATTATGCGTTATGCTAATTATTTAACACAAAGTTAAAATATTATTACAACAATAACCCAAAAATAGTGACCCCAAGCTGCCAACAAGGTAGCACACATTCTGAGCACGGACCAGGGTCCATACTCATAAGAAAGCTACTATAAGCCAAAACGTCACCATGAGCATGAATAAACTGTTGAATTTTGAGGTTAATTGACTGTGTTTGGATTATACTGTATGTGTGCTACCTTGTTTGTCCCTTGGGGTCACTATTTAGGGAACCTGATTTTTGGGTTTAGCACGAAATAAGAATATTAGGGAAGGAGCATCCTTTCTGAACTTAAGCTCTTCATAATGAAAATTATTTTTTTTGTAAATTATGGAATTCATCTCGGTTGAGAAAAGGTGCCAGCAGATGCTTTTAATGATGTTTGATAGAAATAGCAGTAAGTTGGTCAGCATGCATATTTTTTGTTTTTCCAGAAACATGCTGTCATTACACCACACTGTTCAATTTGCGTCTAGCTTTCTCATTTGCTGAGCTTTGATTTGTAGAATTGCTTGAACACACCAGACACAACAGAGGCATTCAGGCTTTTATACAGCACATCACACATTCAGAGTATTACATATTGTCCGAATGCAAAGAGTAATCTATACTTGTGGAGCAGAGACTCCCACACCTATTCTTCATTGTGAAATAGCATGATGCTCCTTATCATTTAATGGATAAGTTTTCATTTATTCATTCATTTATTTTCACTTTTTCATTTATTCCAAATATTAAAAATAACATGGCAGCCATCCAAGTACGTGATCAACTAATCTTTCACTATTGGTGGTGGGAGACAAAATTGATGGGCGAGAATGGTTTAGGTTGCCTTGCGAGCCATATTGTTATCTCCCTTTAAAACACTGTGTACAGAGCCTTGTACTGGGGCATAAATCACAGTGCTTGGGTTTGGTCAGGCCTTTAAAGAGGGCTAATCAATTATCCACTTGCAGACAGAGAGCAAGAGGCTGAGCTTGCACCCTTGGCTACTCTCATTAACATAATCATTCCCCTTTAAATAATGCAGACTCTAACACAAGACACGCCAAACAGGCCTTAGAGATGAATCAATGAACAAGACGGTATTCAGGTAAGTCAGGAGACTATTGGGTGTAATTCTTTTTAAACTGATTCTGTATTCAAAACCATTCAGTGGGGTTCACAAGAAAAGAAAATATGTAACTAAACAGTACACTGTTCACACGTGTGTACCGGTATATCAAATACGGGAATAAAAGTTGAATGTACCATATAGGATAGATACAAATATTGTGTTTATTGCTGAAAAACTGAACACTAATGAACAACATAGGTCCAAATGGGCCCAGATGAGTTACTGTTTACTCTCTAACTTTACAATTATACAATTTCATCATTTAAGATTCTAGGACATCCTTAACTAATGTGTTTTTTTGTTATGTTATTACATACATTTAAACTTATTGTGTAAAACAGGTTTTTATTTATTGAAATATCAGTTTTGCGTTTATTGCTGAAAAACTGTAAATTACAATAAACAAATAAGACACACAAGTGTTGTTTGCCTAATACAAAAAAGTGGCTGCAAATTCAGCTTGACAAGTGCCAATATAAAGATGTAAATGCCTTTGTTTCACGAGGCTCTGAGCTGAGGGATCATATGGGACTAGGGGTATAGGAGGACCCTCAAACAGATGGTGTAATGTAACTACACAATAAGCCTCACTGATTAGCCTTATTGCCACCTTATGAGCACCTAATGTCAAACAACCGTTTCACTACATTCATCATGTTTATGACAAAAATAAATAAAACGACAGTAATGCCTGAGATTTTGACACAGCCAGCGGTCCAAGTAAGGTAAATTAATGATACTATATTTAAATAAATTACAAACACTGTCTGGCTGTGGTACATTTCCTTAACTAACTTCTACAATTGAGTTTTGCTGTTTTATACATTTTACATCAAACTGGTGAGCATGGGTTACAGAAAGCAACCATAAGTAGTGTATGGTAAGAATTCATGGGCATTAACTGCATATGGCTGAGAGAAAAAAAAAAGTATAATAAAATTAAATTAAAATAATAAAAAAAAAAAATTATAAATCTGCAAGATACATTTATTTATAGTGCTGTGAAGCCGTCATATCATTCTCCCCCAGGATCCATAATGTAAAATAATATCTCTATTCTGTAGGTAAAAAAAGAAAATATCTTGAAGAGCTTGACTGTTGATTGATTAAGCCTGGATCGATTCTATATAGGCCAAAGTATGAATGCAATTAAATAATTCGGAGTTGATAAAAATGAACACATATCATAAAGACCTCTTCAATAAAAAAATCCAAAAAGCTCATAAAATATAAAACAATAATTTATTATTTCTTTCATTGTACAAGACACCAAATGTTGTGGCTAACTAGAGATTTGTTTAAGATGTGTTATTTTTGCCAGATACATGGAATCCTACAAAAGCAAAAGCGACTATGTGCTTCAACAATAAACACAGATATGTCATTTTTAATAAAGCAAGGAACCTATTCCTCTAGCCAAATCTACACAAATTCAATGCATGTTAGTTGGCAGTAGCCTAGGTAACGGATAGTATACCACTGGTTGTATAATTAAAAAGAAATAGCACCCTTGAAGACATATTTTAGTTGACAAGTACATTTGTTAGAAAAAAAACTGTCTTCTAAAATGCCAATGTGTTAAACATTGCAGATTTTTTTCTTCCAAAAAGCATTAAGTATGCATTACAGTAAAATACTGATAGAAATAATTCCGCATAAAATAACGTGTAGAAGCTGTAAATGGTTGCTGTAAATGTTTACTTATGACACTAATACACTTTCAAACTCTTTCAAAACTCTAATCGTGTACAATTTCAGATAAGTCAAAAGAGTAAGCAAAAAGGTAGAAAAGGTTACTGAAATCTTTTGAAAAACCTTTAAAATCATCCTTATCCGATACCTGTCCAATGTCCCTCCGTGCCCCATATCTCGACAACAACTGTGGGGTCAATAAATTCCTTCAAAAAAAAAAAAAGAAGAAGAAGAAGAAGAAAAGCTGTTGTTTCTATTTACAAAATGTTGCCACATTGAACGAGGCAGGAATCTCTACCCCAACTTGATAGCATCCTATGTACACTACATTACACAATCAGGTCGCTGGGGACCCTCGCCTACGATTTGGACCTAGAAACAAACCTAGACGGTGGTCACAGACAGGAGCGAATTGTACACCCTAGTTCCTTCTGGAGACCTTGTACCGTGGGTCAGCAGTTCCTGGATGGTCATCCAGTTGTCAAAGATCTTCTTGTTCCTCTTCTTCATCATCTTTTTGTGGCTCAGTTCGATGATGTTGGGCTCCTTCTTTTCCTCTTGGCCCGCCTGCTCCTTCAGACAGTCGGCCCGGCTCTGTTTGATGAAGTCTCGCCGTACCTTCTGCTCCCTGGCCCGCGCTGCGTGCTGCTTCCGCTCCTCCTTGCTCCAATAGCGGCCCATCTTCAGCTCGCTGGCGGCGTCATCGTCAGTCGTCATGCCGCTGCGCTCCTCGCGGATGCGCAGGGCCCGCTCCCTCAGCAGCTTGTCCCGCACGGGCCTCTTGGTGATGTAGCGCGTGCCGTCGCTGCGCACCTTCACCTTCCACTCCATCTTGGGCTCCAGGGCGGCTCCGGCGTCGCGGCACATGCTGACCAGGCTCATCTGGCTCTGGGCGTACTCCACCGCCGACTTCTGCTGGATCAGCTGCATGTAGCTCTGGTAGTGCTGGGCGTGCTCCGGAATGTGGGCGTGCTTGTACGGCGAGCGAGACTGGGGCAGAAGGGAGACGCCGCCGCTGCGTCCCTGTTTTCCGGCCGCCTCCGCCGGCCGCCTCTCCTTGCCCTCCGCCTGCCCGTCTGGGTCCCTGGAAGAGGCTCTGCTTCGAACGGGACCGCCGCCGGCTTCTAGGGCGGGTTTGGGCGTCCTGCTGCCGGATCCCGAGGCCCCTGCCTCCTGGTCGGGCTCCTGGTCCGCTTCCTCCTCGGTGCCCCGGCGGAGGGAGTTGTCCGGGGAGAGCTCCAGGGTGAGCGGGGTACTGCGGCAGCTTTCGCCCGTGTTGTAGGCGCTGGAGCTGTCCTTGTCCGACTTCTCGGGCAGCTCGGTGATGTCGGCGAGCTGGTGGCGGCGTGCGGCGTCGACGCTGGTGTTGTAGTTGTGGAAGCCGCCGTTGTGCAGCATCCACGCCTCGCGGTACTGCTCGCGCAGCTGCTGCGTCTTGTGGGCGCGCACGATGTTCAGGCACTCCAGCTCGATGCTGCGCAGCTCCTCGTTGAGGAGCTCCAGCTCCTTGTCCACGCCCTCCGCCTCCTGGCCCTCGGCCGCGCCCGCCTGGCCGTACGGGGCGGCGGCTACGTTCCGCACTTGGCACTTGAGCTCCAGGAGCTCCCGGAAGCGCTCGCACTCGTCCGCGGGGATGCCGAGGAAGTCCGCGTCGGCGTAGTCGCCGAAGGGAAGGTCGCCACTGCCCAGCGTGTCCTGGCTGTACGTCAGCTTCCAGCAGCTTCCCAACGTGTTGGAGGCGGTGGTCTGGTCGTCGGCCAGGTTCTCCTGCTCCGAGCTCTCGTCGTTGCGGGTGCTCTCATCGGTGCGGCCCACCCCGCTGTCTTTCTCGTGGTGGTTGGACAGCAGGGTGGCCGTGTCTGTGGTGCCGCCGTCCTCCTCGTGCTTCTTCTGCTGAAAACACACTGTGTGAGAACGGGCAGACGCACAGCGCCCTCTAATGGTCGGGACCGGCACAGCGTGAATACGTCCTCGGCCTAGTAAGGCCACCTGGAGTTGACAAGCTAACGGCGCTACAGTTCGCCTCACTTTACAAGTCGGTCTGTGAACCCTTAATTGAAAACCACAGGCACGTATAATTGCAGCAACAAATTAAGTACCCACCTGGATGCTGATTGGCTGACTGTGGTGAATTGTGTGTATCCACACTTAATATGCGGCAATTAGCAAAGCGTGAAGATGTGAACATTCACAATTATTACTAATCAAGTAATAATTGGTTTTGGCTCCTGCAACTAGCAAATCAACTGTGGGAAATATTAGATGTGATGTAATGTAAACCTATTAGAATACAATAACGTACACATTTTTTTTTATTGTTGACTATGAAATTATTTCTGAAGAGCTACTTACGGTAATGTATTTAGCTCAAAAATATGTTTTAGTGCAGACTGAGTTACTTTTGCCGTGCGTGTGTGTGTGTGTGTGTGTGTGTGTGTGTGTGTGTGTGCGCGTGTACCTGCTGAAGCATGCTGGCAGTGAACTGCATGGCCTGATGGTGCTGCTGCTCCAACATGTCCATGTGAAAGTCATCCAGGAAGTCGTTCCTGTCATCGTCCATCCAGCCTTCATCCAGCTGAAACAACAGTAGTATTCATTAAAAATACATTGAAATGAGTGTTAACTGGCATTAAACGGCGGAGTCAGCGATTCTAAGCAAATACAAATATTCAGCACATTTATGTGTGCGCACTGAAAAACATAAAATTAGTTAATGAGGAAGCATGGCATTGAAGGTAGTGAAAGTGTTTTTGCGTTGATCTGAAACTATCAACAATCTAAGATTGATCCCTGACACATTTATGACAGCATACACTTAAGACCCACTATGAAAACTGAGAACAAATACAGCAGGGTCTTCTATATTACCTGGATCTCTGGTCTGGCAACAAGTAGACAGATATTCTGGTTCTCCTCACTGGTCAGCAGTGCTACTGCATCTTCCCTGTTCTGGATCTCCACTCCGTTGATCTGGATGACCACAGACAGCACCTACTAAACCTTTGGCAAACCCTCAATCCAGTAACTTCCTTACAGTACCTCATTATTAAGGCATATATCTCGCCTCCCTAAGCTGCACATAATGGATTGTCTTTTACCAAACAAAACACTTATTTAGGCAACAAAGATATAGGGTAGATGGTTTAACAAAAGATTTTAAACTGTTTAATAAAATGTCGGAAGATGAATATTGTGTCCCTAATCTAAGAACTATCTAGAACCAAGTAATAAATAATAAATGAAGAGCCAGACACCAGAAGTCAAAAATAGTTCCAAGAAATGTACCTGAATTAGTCTGTCGCCTTCTCGAATTCTTCCATCCTTTGCAGAAATGCTGTTGGGGTCAATCTAAGGTAATAGAGTATTACATAAAGAAAGTTATCACCAAAGAATTTTCCTCTCTCACAATCCACTGCCAAACCGTGTCCGGTGACACGTGCGAACGTCAACCTACCTCACTGACATAGATGCCGGTGTCATCCTCATCGTCCATCCTGTAACACAGTGTGAGACCAAGCTTGTCCTGGATATTTTGTCTGTACAAATCCACTTCCTGGAAAAACACACATGCCAAATGTCATCTTACAATGTGCACTAACGACATTACATTTTTGTTACATTGAATTGTCAGGTGATGTTTTATAAGGGTTTCCATGGGCACTCGTATACTAAGTAGAAAACAGGATACGAGCGCCACAACAACCAATCCATCACTGTAATGAATCTTTCAGCTGGCCGTGGAGAAGCCATTGCCTCCCTTGGAAGCCCCGTGACAGCATGAGAGATGACGCAGTGGGCTGCAGATGGACAGAGTCTCGTTTGTCACTTGTCAACACCTGTAATCTCAGAGATACAGATGAAGATACGAGCTCTGGTGTTCACCAAGGGCATGAGGGCAAGCAGGGAAAGGGTTAACATCCCCAGACGGCTTCTAATCACGTCAGCTGATTGCATAAAAGCTCCGATATAATTTGCTCTGATATGTCCCAGTTTCTGGCACAAGCGTACACAACGTAAACATGGTGAGCGTATTGTGACAACACCGCAATTTACTTTGCGGGCAAAGCATGTTTAATCGACCTAAATTGTTTGTACGTATTATGAACCCTTCCCAGCCTACTCATTATCGGGACTCGTGTCCAGACTAGCTGCTGAGTGCTGCCATACACACAACTAAGCCATAATAATATTACATAATGTTATTATTATGCAAAAGGTCGTCCGGAAGTTAAGTGTGGCACATGCTTGCTTTGAAATGCTAGTGAGCAGACTGGAAATTACTTCCGAACAATACAGCCTTTTATTGAAGAAAAAGGCCAATGAGTGAATTACAAAGTACTCAGAAAAGAAACTTTTGTCACTGCCAATGTCTGCCTATTTCTCAGTGTGGCTGAGAATTGATTGGCTAATTACGTCTTCTCAAGGACGGGCAGTTCAAGTTCGGCCCGGGGTCAGGGACTAGGTTTCTGGCTGCGTACGTCCTTGGCTAGGGTGAACTCCATGCATCTTCAGCATTAATGCTATGCGCTAGGTGGGTTGGTGTTGAGGGAGAGCACATAGCTCATTAAGGGAGCAGGTCTGAGGCCTGAGGGTCCCAATCTCCGGGACACATCTTTATCATGGCCTCATCTGGGCGTCGCTGCTGTGCGTGATGGGACCCATCACTTGCACTTGTTATTATCCGTTGCATCCAATTATCCAGTAGGCCCTTTTCTGTGTGGTGCCGGACCCACGGAAGACTTATTGGGCTCTGTCACTAATAAGTAATGATGTCACCATTCTACATCTGCTGGAACAAACAAGCCCCCCTCCCCTCCCTGGCACAGGATGAGAAGCTCTGGGTCATTTGTAATGGTGATACAGCTGCTGCCTGTGTGACCAGCATAGCCATTGTTCTGGAGACACGCAGGCCAAGTCAGACAACATTACATTTCTGTCTGCATATATATCTTCATTGGGGAGACACCGGAGAGAGAGTTTTACCTCGTATTCTAGTTCCTCCCGCTCGATATCCTGCTGCATGCCCTCCAGGAACTCGCTGTGGTCGAAGAAGGCATGCTCCGAGGCTTGTCTGGCGACAATAGCAAACACAACATATTGGATAGGACAGGACTACAGTGTTACTGTGTTATCATAGCAAACTGGATGTGGAGATACTAGTTCAACCTACAGTAGAATATCTCTAAAACCATCTTGAAAAAGATTGAATGCTCATATTGAAAATCACAATACAATTAGCGACAAAGTAATGAAGGTTGGTTATAAAAGTCACTCTTGAATCAGATACTGTCTTGCCCCAGGCTAATTAAAAATTAACTTGCCATGCTTTTAATTTGATTCTGAAATCAATTACATGAATCGTAGTTGATCATTACAGGCCGACTTAAGTGGCCAGACTCACAAGGGTCTAGGGTCAATTGCCTGAGAAAAACAGATGCAATTGCCTACTTATTATGCAAATAATACCTGTTTAAAATGTGTCGTGTGCCCTGAAGACCTGTCCTTCCCCGCCACGCACTAAGTGACAGACATTTCCATGTAAATATATATATATGAAGGCCAGTGTGGAGATTGACAAGAGGTCACAGACTTCATTAAAGCGACTCTATACGACTTTTTACCAGTAGATGTCTCAATAAGTGCACCAGCATCTCAGACCAAAATAAATGCATTGTGGCACCCCAACACACACACACACACACAGATGCTGCACAGATGACCCAGCTATGTTAAAAAAAAACAAAGTACAGAGGAGCTAGGGTTGCAATACATACAAAAGGTAGTGTAATGTCACTCTCTACTCGGTACACCATTACACCACTGTATCTTCACATAGAAAAGAGTTGTCTGCTGCTATATTAATAAAAAGTAAAAAAAACATAATGTAATGTAAAACACTGTTAACTGATGATGGTAGAGAAGTTGTCTCTTCTTAGCACAGGTTAAACCCTAATCCCAAAGGTTTTCCATGGTCTGCATCCCTTGGTGAAAACTAACAGGCAAACAGGCAATACTCACTCCTCAGGGAGCAGGTATTGTTCCAGGGCAGCCATTGAAGGCGGGCTGACAGGCAGCTTGGAGTAGGCCAGGATTTCCTGGAAGGTGATGTCTGTCTGAGTGCTGATGTCCACCACCTGGACGTCTGTATTGAGGGCAGCTGGCCTGGGGCACGGGGCACGTCGCACCACCTGAACCATAATGGGCTCCTTGGCCGTGCGGATGGTCTCCACCGCCTGGTCGTGGGTGGCCTTAGACAAGTCCTGCCCATTCACCTGCATGGGATGAAGAGTGACCAGAAAGAAATACATTGCATGGTTATTAGTGTTGTCAAATTTACAATGACACTGGCTTCAATCTGGAGTCAGTCCCCGGGCGCTGCACAGTGGCTGCCCACTGTTTCCTTGTGGGATGGGTTAAATGCAGAGGATGGATTTCACTACATGTATGTGTGTATGTGACAGTAAAATCACCTTTAAACCTTTAGTTAGTGTACATCATCTCTTTATTCTACCTCAGAGGGCTAGTGTAGGAATCCACACATAAGCATTACCAATATTGCTCCGACTGTATTTCAGGCATTGGATTCTAGCCATGATTGTTTTTTTTGCATGGTATTGATTGGGTGCTTTGCTTTGCTCTGTCTGAAGTACAGAATCGGAACAATAATCACAATGTCAAACCACTAGAACACATTATCTGATGAGAAACGTAGTGAGTAAGCGAGAATGGGTCAGACACAAATGAGCATGCTATATAATTCCATTGCATTCCACTTGAGAAGTGAATTATTACTTCCTCGGCTTGTTTTACAGTGTCACAGTTGGACCAAGTGGAAAAAGACCTTCATTAGAAAGAGTATCTCTAATTAATCAAGACCAATAGCAGGGGCTTCAAAGAGAAGCCCTCATTTAGCGAAGTCATTTCTCAGTGGAGGACACATTTGACCTGCTGTCACAGACTGTTAGATTAATGTGATCAAAAGGCTGCAACGTCTTGTACAGAAGAGCCTAATTAAGTTCTGCTGGACCACTTAAGGTTGCAGTAGTGAAAGATGAGGACACACATCGAGAATGAACATGCCACAGGATCCCAAAGAACTCTTCATGTGATAAACATACAGTATATATAATCGGGCACAACTGTGCTCTTCAATTATTTGTATTAACTCTGAATGCATTCTGTCAAAATGCCTTAGAAATTGTCATATATGCACACTGTATGTTTTCACATCAGATAAGCTCTCCAGAGCAGGTGAATTGAGGCAAGAGGACAAAACATGGGGGAAAATGAAAGAAGACAATGACAAATAGCAGCGGCGGTGAACCGTCTTGCTGGATGACCACAGAAGAGGCAAGCTTTCCTCCATCTGCCTGAATATTCCAGTCTGGGTCAACAGGCCCCTATGCTTATCTATCAGGCCTTCCACAGTTCCCCTAGCAATCACCACAGAATAAGGACTTTTGTTGCTGTGTGATTCCTGGATGGAGCTTTGATAGGATCTGAACCTGGGGCTCTTCTCATCTCTCAGGCTTCCTCCTTCTGTTCATCCACGCACACAGATGTGTGTGCACACACACACACACACACACACACACACACACACACACACACAGCAATAAAGCCTTCCTAAAAATAGCAATACATTTGACAAGGACCAACATAATGTAGTGTCATCTTAAGCTAGCGTACAGGACCGCAGGCCATTAGATATTCATTAATCTTCTTCGTTCCTTCTCACCTCCCCCAAACACACACCAACGTATATAACACACACACGACCTGTTTGAGGATTAATTTATAAACACACAGATGGTTGATGTGGTTACCTCTGGCTAAATCTGTCTCCTT
Source organism: Speoplatyrhinus poulsoni (assembly GCA_025447795.1). Lineage (NCBI taxonomy): Eukaryota > Metazoa > Chordata > Actinopteri > Percopsiformes > Amblyopsidae > Speoplatyrhinus > Speoplatyrhinus poulsoni. Next base: position 1,873,866 of record JAOEGT010000020.1, read on the forward strand.
GTAATTCACAGCAACCAACAGATTGAGAGCTGATAGGATACTATAACGTACTATTACATGATGTTATAGCCTGGCTACTACATACATACTAGCCTAATACTACATAAGTTGCTGCTCAATAAAAAATATACACTGCTCAAAAAGAGCAAATAATCTTAACAATACTTATTTGATAGTTTAATAGTGAATTATGGAGTAGTAGTGAAAGTTTCCCCTCCCACAAGCACAGCAGCCATATTGTAGGCCACTAAGCTTCTCAAGGAGTGCTGTGATGTTGCTGTGATGTGATCAGCTGAGAGGAATACAAGTGCCTTGGTGTTTTATTTTGCCCTTCACTCCATGCAGGCTCAAACAGACAAATCTGGTTGCCAGGAACCGCAGCGCCACTTGAAGGCAGCGACCCATAGACAAAGCTTTATCCATGTCTTGGGAGAGGCCATGATCATTCTGCCTCAGTGCTTTCAATGGACTGAATCTCCTCCCAGCCATCGGGGGAGGGGGGGAGAGGGGGTCTAATGGCCTCTATTCACAAACCCTCACCTCTGACATAGCTTGGGCCTGTGCAGAACACTGGGATAAAACACATTAAACACAATACAAGCATGCATGTTCACTCTGAGCTCCTAAACAGTGTAGTGTTAACCCTGTACCTTAAAACAGATGCAGTTCAGCTTGCTGCATGTGAAAAATGGTTACTGTGAATAGTGTGGTTTTTGAATGAGAGATAAGCAGTAAGAGAGTTGTCATAGAGTTAAAGTCAACATAACTGCATTGGTTATCTTTGTTATCGGCAGCTCAAATGTGTCTTTTGCAAATACCCAACGCAAGAGTCGCTGAGGTGAGATGACTGACATGTCAAAAAAAAAAAAAAAACGACAGACCTTTGGTAGTTTGGACAGAAGGGGTCACTGTTAAACCCATTTGAATCACATAGGAGCATCAAGTACGAGTTAACAGAATATTAATGATGTTTAAACAATATGTCAGTGGTATCAGTGCCTAACAAACTAAATATGAGGAATTTATACAGCTGTGGCTTTGTTATCCAAACAAAAGCTTTTTTCCCCGAATTAAAACTTTGCATTAAAACACAAATTGTAAACCAGCAGCTGAATGTAAGATTAGGTTCTAGTCATTTTAGAGAAGTCGTTATTTAATCAGTTGTTCATGTCAGACAACTGTATCCTCTGGATAATAACTAAGGGCAGCAAAGAACAGCCCTGACACATTCTCAATTGTTGTCATTCCTGGAAGGACTGTGTGTACACATTTTATGCTATCGCTAACCTGCTGACAAGGATAATCGTGAGTTTGCAAGAGCCGACATCATTATCTCTTTGCCATATTAGTCTACATCAGAGTAAACTGAATAAGTACATAATATTAACTACAAACTGGGGAAAAAAGTAACACAATTCACTGTAACAAAACAATATTATACAGAAAGGATTAAGAGATTCTTAAGACAACAGACCACATTGCAAAACACTGGTGCCAATGTGGCAATTCATTCGCTGGGTAATCCTTTTAATAAAGTAAAAGAACATCATTAAGGGACCACTGCTACTGCTTTGGGTAAATTCAGTGAGGTGCCAGAAATTGTGCCAGGCAAACGGTGCCTATCAGAAGTGGAATGTCATTCATCAAGCCTTCAGAAAGCATTCAGGGAGCTAGTGCACTTGCCTCTTTCTGCTCCAATACACATCTTAAACTAATTCTGTCTGTATATTGTCTGTATATTGGAGCAGAGAAGAGACTAAAAATGAACTGAAAGCTACTTTTAAAGGGGCCCTATAGCATCTGAGTGGAGTCTGAATGTTGGATACACATCTTGAAAAACTGTTAATCCCTCCTTTATTTCACATGTAATCATTATCAAAAATAAAGAACTAGAATTCAGTCAGCAGGAAATAATGTGTTAACGTGTACATTAAGTGTGTGGGTATAAATGAGAATTTAAATTGTGTTTTACACAACCTAGACAGGAAGCGCATACGTCCTTACCACAGTAGGCTTACTGAGGATTAAAAAACAAACAGATCGAAAAGTGCTGTCTGAAAGACACAGCTGTTTACACCTTTACCCAATCTCATTTAAAATTGGCGTATTCTGTAATCCACAGTACATCAATTAAGTCTAAATCAACTCCTGTAGTATTTTTGTTGACATTTTAAGGTCTGATGAGCCCAACTGAAGGTACTAATTAAAGGCACACTTCCTCTCGGGTCTTTACAAGTGATTGGCCTCGTTTTTTACGGTTTGGCTTGTTATTGAGTTTTTAAATACGGTGCAATAAACTGATTAGTTCACCTAAAAAGAGCCCCTTTTTTTATAAATGGTGCGATAATAATTACACCACCCTGACCACTTGCTAGCCCATAGAAATCCCTCCAGTCAGATTTCACGTTTTAAAACAAAGATGCTTCAAATTAAATTACGCGAAAATGTCAAGGCTTTGTGCTCTACATGTGAACCACGTCTGCTTGTTTGATTCTTTGCAAAGAAACAGCATCACAGAGATGTACCCCACTGATTTAATCCAATTACAAAAACAAGTAAATGCAGCCAACGCCCAGCAGGCAGCAGGTAGATAATGCAGCATGTGCAAACTAACACAGAAGCTATCTGTGACTGTGATGTTGTTACTACCATGTGTTCTGTCTCTGCCCCTGTTCTTCCTCAGCGCTCCGGCCCTTTGTTACCCCTAGGTCCTAAATTGATTATGTCATGTGTGTTTCATCTGTGTCTAGAAGTTTACCTTTTCTAATGATTGTCATTAGGGAAGATAATATTCTCCCCTTATAATTCCAATGGTCAGGGCTAGGTTATGTCTTTGTCTGTATTTAGACCCTTGTGTATTCTCTGTTCCATCTGTTGTTATTTGTGCTTACACTATGTTTATAGCATTTAAAACTCGTGTCTGGGCGCCATCCACTTTAAGCAGCCTGACACCGTCTTCACTCCAGACCGCAATAAGAACATATGACACCACTGGCACCAAGCAATGCGGTGACCACAGCGATGAAGTCCTGAAGGTTCGCCACAACAGAGGGATCATAGCTCCACGTCCCAGGTGGCAACCACAGACCAGACTAGAACACCATTATTGACACTTAATTCCTTGATCTGAATATAAAGAGGGCTCCTGCAGATGAATAAGCCTTCTCAGGGAGGTTGCTTTTGTCCAGACAGATAATGAGAAATAATGAGCCTTCATCCCCAGCTCTCAAATTACCTCTGCAATTTCGAGCTTTTTACAATTTACACAGGTCACTGTGAAGATCGCATTTGATCTTTTAATGAGATCTACACCCACAAGAGTTCACGATATGCGTGTGTAATAAAGTGTGGTATGACTTTCACGCGAGTACATTTATAATCGTATTGCTTGTACAGATCGTCAAAAGTTGTTACACACAAGTTGATTAGTTAGACATACAGAAAGGCTCTTAAGAGATAAGCTGTCAGTTACACGAGGAGCCGTGTCAGCCGCACTTAATACTCTCAGTCAATTCACTGTTTGATGTCTGATGTTAGTTACGAAAGACTGACTGAAATAATCATGTAACACTGGTAATATCTATGTATTTCCCACAATTCATTGGACCAGATGTCTTTATTGTCAGTCAGGTGAAGACAAACAAAATAAACAATAAATAAACAATGTTTCGCAATAGCCTCCAGACTCCAAACCATAATGGTGACATCGCCCGTGATTATTGCAGCAACCCATAGAACATCTGGTATTGTGTCATTTTGAAATCTGCCCTGACAAACAAATCATTTTCGCAGTTGTACCCCTCTATATATGCATATCAAGTGCTTCGTTAAGCTCTTAGGACTCAGACATGCGGACAGTAATTGGTTGTTTCCAGAATTCTTTGTTCTGGCTGTGGCCCAGCATTTCCACACCTCTGTGCTGGGTGTAATCTCGCTCTCTGCCATTCATGCTGAGAGTTCCTGAGGACTGACAGTATGTTCTGGGCTCCAGTGAGCGCTCCCATGTGGCTGGCAGCCACCTGCTTCAGTGTTTAACAGATGTGACAGCACACCAGGACCTAATCTTAACTGTTATTAAAACACACACTGTGTCAGGCGGGCTCCATTGGCCTCACACGGTGCCGGCAATCCCTGTTCTGTTTGTCTGCGCTGTCTGTCAAGGCTCATTATGCGGCAAGGGCAGAGTACAGCCGATTCCATTTCTGTTGTTCCCTTTGGTCTGGCCTGCTTTGATGACAAGGGTCCCTGACAGTGGGATGGGGGAACGACGAGGGAAAGGGGTACAAATATTACCATTTCATTTATCCATGTGGGTAACACACACACACAAAAGATAATCCAGCCCGGGGACAACGGGACTCCTTTGAACCGAGCTCGACATCTTCACAGCCTTCAGTGAAAGATATAGCCTAATGGATCAACACATCAGCTGTTATGGGTTGAAGAGCTTTCTGGTGTAACATCAAGGCGGGTGTGCCACTTGGGTGAACGTATAGAGAGAAGGGAGCGGGGGGCGGGGCCGTCGTCCGGGGCCGGGATCGGCTTCGGACTCACTGGGCCCGGGGGACGCTGGCTCTGCCTGCACTCGGGTGGGGAGGTGACGTCTGGCTGGGTTGGGTGGCTGTCGTTCCT
>JAOEGT010000020.1:1878597-1896751 GCA_025447795.1 Speoplatyrhinus poulsoni
TGGTGTCGTGCCCCCCCCCCTCTCTCTCTCTCTCTCTCTCTCTCTCTCTCTCCCCTGCTGTCTGCAGCAGCTGATAAAAATCTGTAATCTTATTTTGAACACCCTTTGAATCGAGCCTTTGAAACATTTGTCAGAAGTGTAAGCCAATGGGAGAATTGTTAAATGTATGGTGGTTTGTACATTGCAGCAACCTGCAGTACTGTTACCAACAGAAACACAAAGGCTTAACTCACCAGCATTCAGTTTAATTAAATATGACAATATTAACTAAACTACAGTATCATTATAATGGTGCTAGCTTTACTTGCGATCTTAGCAGGAATTACAATAGATTCAATTTTGATCGTAGAGAGCAAATGTCAAATACAATTATTTTAAAAGCATTTTTACGTTCTTACTGAATTTAATTTACAGCTAATATTCTGCATTGGTATGAGTGGAAAGCAAACAATAGGAAAAACAGTTACTTAGAAAGCTATATCTCCTCTGGCTTTTATTATAAACATTTATTTCCTACCTTCACCATTGGTACTCACTCAACTTGTACCTATTTGAGAACAGTTTTTCACTAACCTTGTCTGATAAAATCTACAATTTCCCTTACAGTCCAGTGGGCTGGTGACTTTCTCCTGTTATCTGCTCGGTTGTAACATGCAGTATTCTTTGAAAAGAAGCACATATCTGTGATAAGTTAGTATTCCTTTCGACCCCGCTACAGATTCACCACTACACCATCTCATATGGATATCACAGATAAGGGACTTCTTCCCATCTATCCTCTGTGTTAGCCAGTTAATGCATGGCCTGATTATGTGCACGCCTCTATCAGCGCAGGCTGAAATGGGCTACCTACTTTCATTTGATAAGCATTGACCGAAAGTCGATACGTTCACAGTGGGAGAGGGATGGAGCGAGGGGCCCTGACAGTAAGAAAAAAAACATCAACAAACAAACAACAGTGCAGCCCTGAATGCCGTGTAGAAAGTAGAAGATAAAGAGCCCTGGCTACTATTTAGCAAGGTGAGAGAAAGACTGCAGTATTCAGGCAAAGGCAGTGCTAAAGGGTTGGCCATGACAGAGTGTCAGAATGACAGAAATACACTGTTCAAATGTATCTCTTGAGTTTGACTGATTCTCACACAGAGTAATTAACACAATATCTTTCAGTTTTCTTTGTCACAGAAATAAAGGACATATTCTGGCTTTCCCTAGTGGAAGAATTCTACAGTAGCTCATCTAATGAAAATGTAATATGGTACTTTCAACCTTGTACTGCAACAGCAGCTGCAAGCACGGTGGCTTTAGACTTTTCAAGTATTTCTCCTCTCCTCTGCCTCATACACATCAACCCTATATACATCTGCACTCCACTCCAGCTCACACAGATAGCCCATGCCAAGGACCTAATACACAGAAGCACTGTAAGGCATACATTGGCAATTACTATTGAATTTCTTGCTGTTTTATCTTGCATTACTCAGAGGGAAAGCGGTAGCAGAAGACAATTAGAGCAGGATTTGTGCGTACCGTTAACAATAAAGTCAACTCAAAGGTCAGTCCTCGAGTGTGACATTACGCAAGGTGTGTGGAACGGAAACGTCTTGTCAGCCATTACTCTTGTACTGTTGGTGGCCTTGTGTGTTGGGAGATGATGGTGGCTTGACCTACGCATCATCTAGTATGTACTGTACTTTAGAGAGTAAATCTCACTAGTTTTATGGGCCTCCTTTTTGGTAAATCATTAACTAGCCTTGAGTTACTTGCGTGACATGGTGAGGATCAATGCTGCCCCTTCTATAATTAAACCATAATTTAGCCAAATAGTATTGAGTGGAGTGATTTTTATGGCATCACAACAGCCTGTCTACAGCCCTGTCTAATATCTGGATCTGGTGGATATCACTTTTATTTTTATTTATATTTATTTTATTTACTCATTGGCTTTAACGTGTTCTACCATGTACTGGATGCATTTAGCTAACTTCTACCTTTAACGAATAGGGTTAATCCATTCGTGATTTCCTGTTAATTAAGGAAGTGGTTTCTCTCTCTTTTCGATTTTAGCCTGCTGTATTGGTGTTTTTCTTTTTCATAGGAAGGAAGGATCTTACTAATTGTCCCATTGTTTTGGACATTGCAGCCCCTCCTCATCTAATTGAGAAACCACAAGACATTCAGAAGCCCATTGATGATTCCTTGGTGTGGGAGTGTAAAGCCACGGGGAAGCCCAAGCCCTCCTACAGGTGGATGAAAAATGGCGAGAATCTGGAGTCGTCCGAGGTGAGGCCTGTCTTAATCAAGTTGTGTGTGTGTGTGTGTGTGTGTGCTCATCATGTAAATAAATATTTTTTTCTTAAAGGTAAAATCAGCTATTACACACTAATTGTAAGATAATACATATTTTTGTAAAATTCAACAAATATCTCCTTGCATTTCGCTATTTTACCGCTCTGTGCGTGTTGAAAAAAGAATCTGATACTTCCACACAGCCCTGGCTCCGTAAATAGTAACATAAACAAAGTGGCGAACACCGCTCGTATCATCAAAGCTATAGCACTACGCTTTGCTTGACAATGCATTTCGACGTGTGATGCACCGCCCGCGGAGGACCGCGGAGCGATACTGATTTGATTTGAGCTCGAAGTTGACAAGAATGACTGACCCAGCCTTTAAGCTAGGCTGTAGCAGCACTTAAACATAAAGTGTGGTACTTCACTTGTCTAATCCCTGCATCTCATTATCATATATTATGAAGCGTTTCCCTTGGTGCAGTGGTATGTTATTCAGAGGAGGAATCAGATTGTATCTGCTTGATGATACTTTAAACAACCTCACAAACAAGCCAAACTGGTAAAAGCACAGGGATGCAAGTTATCCTAATCGGTTGTAAAATATTTGACTTCCTGGCGGGGCAGTTATTAATCCTTTGGTGGCAAAGGAGATAAAAAGCATTCTTTCTACAAGTATATCCCATTTCTGAATTTCCATTAAGGGTTGTGTGATGAGAGATGAGGGCATTGTGAACAACACGGCTTGCAAACAGACGGCTTGTTCATCGGACATTAATGGCAAATGGCGCTCAATGGTTGAAGTGAAATATTCATTATGGCATTAGCAAAAATCAAACGCATAATTCCTTGATTGGAGCCACTGGGTCCTTCTGGTATATCCCTGGTATTTGCAAGTGATTGATGGTGGTAACTCAGGCACAGCATGGATCTGATAAATATACAGACGTTATGGTAATTTTCTTCATTATGCAAAAATGGCCTCAAACACACCAGAGGGAATCGATCAATCCTTAGATCTTATACGTGTACTTGGAGTGAGAAACGCCTGTTATATTGTTACCAGAGGCAAAGATCCACAAGCCAAACTCTCTCAACCCTTCCTTCATGAAGGAAGAGTTTGGCTAGCTTTCAGCACTGAATAATCAACAATATGTCAGGGGCTTTATATCAAACATGTATTTGAATGTACTGTGGTGTTTGTTGGTTAACTGTCTAACTGTTTGACTAGGTATTCACAGGGTTTCTTAGCCCTGAGTTAGCGTGTATTTCTGTGGAGGGTATTTCCCTTTTCTACAGCCTGAGTAAGCTACACTGTAGGTGTTGGGTCCTACCGATGTCATAACCCAGAGCAGGAAAATGCACATGTGGCACCTTCTATTGCTGTTCTACCGCATCTAAAGCATCACTTTCTTATCCTATCGCTGATATTTACAGGGGAATAGTGCATGACTGAATGTTTGATTAAACGTTGGCCACAAAATAAACCAGTTGATTTACTTGCATTAGACTTTTCTTAACGCATGCATAATAAACGTATGTATTCAACATGCATGGATGAATGGCTTCATCAGCAAATCGTGTAGCATTGTTTGAAATGCTGCCCTTCACTGCAGCAGCTTAATCAGTGGAAGAGGGAAAGGTCGAGGGCAAAATGGGCGGCACCATTTGTTGTTCATTACAGTAAATCAATCGAGACCTTTCTGATTGTGACGACCACTGGAACATCAGCTGACTTATTTTGTTAAAGCTGATTGGCAAATACGTTTTGAGTTATTGGGGAAATGATTCATCAAGATGCTTTATAAAAGTCAAATTATTGTCTGTCACTGACAATAAGATGTTAATAATTCACTAAAAAATACCAAATAGCAAGCCAGATTTTTTTTACTGAACTAAATTAAAATATCTACAATTAACTTTTCCCCAGAAGGCATCTTTATTCCTTTGATTATAATTACGACTGTACATATGAGTTGCTTAAAAAAGTAAACTAAACACACATTATTATACTGTACAGCTATATTTGATAGCTGTTATTATAGAAGTGAGCTTACTCAGTGTACTTTCCATATTTGAGCCTTATCTGTAGATATTTATAGTTACACTCCTCAGTTTGAGTCCAGAATCAGCAGTTCTACAGAAACAGTGACTACATTTTAAAAACATGTTCAGGTAAGGGCAAACCCTTATTCCAAAAAGCCCTCTATTCCGAAAATGTTTGCATGACTAATGAAAATAAATGTTCCACTAATATTTGTGTTCATGCAGCCGTGCATATAACGTGAAAATCACGTCCTACGCCCTTTAACTTACTTGCCCGGGGAAAGACTTTCCCTACTTGTAGTCATGTTCCAAAATATGATGAAGTAGAAAGGCTGGAGCATTTGTGACATTGTCCTTCTTTGTGTCAAAATAGTGTTTTTAAGTTTTTGGACAGAGCTGCCTTTAAAGAGGCAAGAGGCCATGCGTTGCAAACTGGTAAAAAACCCAGTTGAGACGCAGTCTGAATGCGCTGTACTGTATACAGTACATGTCCAAAGAATGCTAATAAAACCTGAAAAATATTGGTATATCTCAACATTCTTAATCAAACAATTCTACATATGGAATAAGGCCTAATTCAGAATATCTATACAGAATACTGTTTACAATACTATCTATCACTACTCTATCAAATTCAGAATATTGCCATAGTCAAAATAATAGTGGAAATTGTTGTTTTAAAGTGTACACTACTGTTAATATACTTCGCTATACTTATTCTAGGCTTGCAGTCTTCTCTACACCACTTCATATTTTGAAATATTAACAGTGAGCTGAAGCGGAAAGCTGGGGCACTGGGGGCAACATAATGGAGGACTGTACTTTAAAGATGTGGTTCTGTAATGTATTGTGTTGTGCGTATTATTCTATAGCACTGTACGTTTGTGTTTTGTTTTTTGCTGGGCCGCGTGTAACGGGGCCAGCCAACATGAGCGGATGTCGCTTACTGAGTCGCTGACTGACTGCCTAACTGACTGACCGACCTTGTTAAATCGTGCATTCTACGCAGTAGGTGGCGGTAACACGCCAATAGCATTAAACTCCAGAGAAGAAGACAGTAACATTTCAGCTACCTGATCGGTTGAGTAGGCTAGCTGCAATGCAGAAGGCTGCATTTTCAGACATGACACAGCAACTTTTATGACGGGTAGATGCCAGTCATTTGAATGCTTTGTTTTCCCCAAAAAAAGGCAGTGGATGCCAAAACGACTACAACTTGACATCAGGCTGCTCGGTCCGGCTGAACTTGCTAATTTTTTGTTTTGTTTATTTGTTTGTGTATTTGTTTGTTTTGTTATTTCTTTTACTGTATATCTTGATCTCCACTTTAAATCAACAAGTAAGGACCTCGTTCTTAAGTGCATTTATCTTTATTGACAATGGCTCCCGGATTAATTAGCTGTGCAATTAAAAGGAAACTACAGCGTGAAACAGGATTTAGCACATTAAGTAGAGTCTGAGACAGTCTATGGCTTAGTATAGCTGCAGAGCTTACCTCAGTTAAATGTATAATTTTGAAGACTTTAATGCCCTGGGATTTAAATTAAATTAAAATTGCATGTGTTATATCAGGTGTATGTATAATTGTAACCAGTTTCCAGATAATATTTTAGTCAAACAATATTACAGTTACAAACTCACAGCTCAAAATGAACTAATGGTGTGTGAACTATGCTTTCTGGTTTTGTGGAATATGACCTTAAATAGGAATAAACAAAAACACACACTGACTATGAATAAGGTAAGTATTCATGTAAAATACTTCTTTGCAGGTGTTGTTTTTGGGGTCATTGATAGACTATAATTCCTGAGGGTGTTTATACTATACAACAGGCAAACTAAACCACTCTGTGTTGCTGGCGAATGACATTGCCAATGGTTTTTATCCAGCATAAGGCGTACAGATGGTGCCCTTAGGTCCCCACATGAAAAAATGCTGATTTGAGAGGAACGGCGCGCTTAATTAATACCAGCCATAAACGGGAGTGCTCTCAATACACAGATTGATATATGCCACCGTTTGCAACTCTCTAGCCGGCAGCGGTGTTCCTCCCGTCCAGAGCCTCCCAGTGTTATGGAAATTCACAGCACAACCTACTCAAACACGGGATTAGTTCTGATCTTCCAATGAGGGCAAGCTCCCTTTTCATATGACGGTTCCTAAATCCCACCGGGGCTGCTTAGATGCACCCCAAGGAATCAGTCTCTAATGGCATTACTGGTGTGCCTCAGTTTAACCACTCAGGCTGAAGGGCAAGAGGAGGCAGGCCTGTGGCTGTTGCAAACAACTGAAACAAGGTTCCAATGCTGTTGTGGGGGGAGTCAAACCAGATACCACAGGTTCAGGTACAGATAGTGTCCAAATAGTTTGTGTTTTTTTTAGTTCATTAAGCCCGGCCATCTATTAGCAGACTGTTTGATGGCCCATTGACATCTGGGATTTCTTGAGACAAGCAGAAACCTGACGAGATCAAAGTGAGGCGCCAAATATGACCATGTGCATTGTACAAATGTACAGGGGGCATATCTATCAGAAAAGCAATTTTCACAACGCGGTATACTTCAGATGTTAAGATATTTCTTTTCCTCTCGTCTCCTCCTGCCGCTGAAGGAGAAACAGGCCCTGTGGTATAGTTGGAGATATAAATAGGGCATGGTTTTATTTCACTCTCATAAACATGCAGATTGATTAGGGTCATTTTCTGCTAGCCTGCCTCCATCCAGCCAAGCCTTTCCCTCCATTAGTGATGAAAACCTAGATTTATAGCCATGTCCGTCACTTCCACACCATAACTCACTGGCCTGCTGGCTGGCTGCTTTTATGTAGATGAGAATTGGGAATGAGGCATATTTAAGGCATGTGTCTCTGTGTTCATATAGGAGCGCGTACAGGTTGCCAATGGGGTGTTGTCAATCAGCCATCTGACCCTGGCCGATGTAGCAATGTACCAGTGTGTGGCTGGAAATAAGCACGGCGAGGTCTACTCCAACGCAGAGCTGCGGGTTGTAGGTAAGGCGTGGATGTTTGTGTGTTTATAATTGTGTTTGCGCGTCCCATGCCTGCATTTGTTTTGTACAGTGCACACAATTTGCTGCGACGATTAAGAGAGCACAGACTTGGTTTTTACTGTTTAGTGCACGCTCAATACCAGTGGACGACCTCTGCCCTCTCCTTCATTACGCACTAATTGAAAAGCATCAGTTATAAGACGAATGCGTGCGGCCGACAGTGATGCATGCCAGCACCCGTCAGCTGTGCCCATCCGGTCCGTCAGACCTGTCCCTGCTCAGGGCTGCCCACAAGTGCTCATTCACATCTCACCATTATCACAAGCCTCGCCATTAACATGTCGCTGATAATGGAAGGAGGCAACACAATCAACTGCCCTCTTTCACATTCAAGAGGGAGATGGGAAGAGGTATCACTGCTGGACACTGCTGGACAGATGCCCACTATACACTACAAACAAGGATTGGCTTCACATTTTCATTTGTGAATTGATACACTTGTAACTGTGGTGCGCTGGTTAGGAAATAAGTGATCCTGCTCGCATATGGGATGCTGCTGTGATATTACTGCAGGGACTTTTGATGTTTCTGCAATTTCACTGCAGTTCCACTTCCTGTACAGTTTGATAGTGTTAATGACAAGCTAGTCCCGCTGTCATGGTGATCTATGATCTGTGATGAGATCTATGACAGATCTATGATGAATTTCATCTGACAGGCAAGTACAATAATGTAAATGAGCATATATCAATGCTATCAAAATATTTAGCAAAACAAAAGATAATGAGAAGCTACTGAACGGCGTGGTACTCCGTAAACAGATAATAAGCACATATTATATAAACGTAATTTTGTCCTTGGAGTTTATAGTAAATCAAATTGATGAGATTATGACAAACAAGACTTCCTGTTAATTAGGTGTCAGGTGCTGTACGTTTCCTTCTCTAATAAACAACGCATAATTGAAGTAAAACTTGTCACTTCTGCTGAATGAAACACGCATTTTACAATGTGGAATGTATTGGTGATTATGGTCATGTTACATATATTGTTTATTTAAATTGCTTGCCATTTTATCAAGGCAAGTTGTCAGTGTACTTCAGCGTAAAACCTAAAAAAAAATCCAAAATGTAGCTTTAGTTAGTCTTTTAGTTGTTTAGTAGTTTTTGCATTTGTGATGGAGTAAATGGACATTGTAAGACCTCTGGACTGGGAGTGAAAATGCAAAAAAAAAACAAATAACTCGTTCACTTGTCAGGCACATCTCAGCATGATACAGTAGGTTGGCATGCTAGCATGGAAAGTAAAACCCATGTGCACTTATCTGTTGCTACCACGTGTCTTAATGTGATGGGGAGTGAAGATTACGGCAATTTCTAGGCCATAGTCTAACAAGGCCATAGTCTAACAAGCGATGCAGACATGAACGCATTGAGCTATGCTAACGGTTTGAAACAAGCAAAAGTATAGTGTAGCAATAGTTTTGAGCATAGACACACAGGCGCAAGTGTAATTTGATGCATTGAATTCGTTATCGATGTAGGTTGTGTAGACTTTGAAACAGACCTTATATTCTCTGCACAGCACTATAGTGTTCCCTCTGACTACCATTACATGTGGGAACTTAAACATTAGGGTAGCATATAGACCCATTTACTGCCGACGTCACGCCGACTTAACCAACATATACTCAGCACCAGAAGTCCCGTTAAGCATAATATGAAAAATAAATGGCACACAACAAAAGGATGCCTAAAAGCTGCTGTTTGACGGCATGCACGAATAACAAGGTAGGAAACCCAGAACTAACTTTGTATAACTGCTGAACGGGAACATTTAGACAAAAGTCATCGTAAATACAGGCAGAGAAAGTACGCAAACTAGGACGCTTTGTCAACCAGCATCTTTAGGCATTTTGCCGATGTGGCTGCAGAACAATAAAAGCCATTGAACTCAACCGTGCTTGTGTTGCAAAACTGTATACGCATGCTTATGTCAATCACTGTATGCAAACAGTAAATGGGCCTATAAGCAGGTGGGCGGTTCTTGTGTCTACTGTGAATATACGTCTGCCAGCACCACTGATGGGTTTAAATATCTGCTCCTGTCCCAGCTGTTGCACCAGATTTCTCTGCCAGCCAACTGAAGAGCCAGACGTTGGTAAAGGAAGGTGGAGACGTACTCATCGAGTGCAAGCCCAAGATGTCTCCGCAGGGCATTATCTCCTGGCGAAAGGGCAGTGAACCACTCAGAGAGAACAGCAGGTACCAACATCTCCTGCCTTCAAAATCCATTATTATCAGTATTAGATGTTTTCCCATTGTACTGTATGTGTTATCACTGTGTCAGGCCTGAAACCTCTGCCTGAGGTTGTTGCCTCATTGCTATATTACTTTGCCAGGATGGCTTTTCCACGAATTTTTTATTCACATGTGATGTTGTTGATTTGTACAGTAAAATTAGATTATTTTTATTGAAGTTATTGATCAAGTACGAGTACAGTAAAACCAAATTCAGTTAGCATAAGTTCCAATAGGAGAGTGCAAAAAGTACAAGTGAAACAATGAAGTACGGTGTTATTACAGTAAAGTGGAACGTAATGTGCAATGAACGCTAATGCAATGTGGCATGTGTGCAGCTGAAGTGCAGGGATGGCAGCGATGAGTGTACTGAGGTAGACCCTGTACATGCAACAACTGAACAATGTCCTTAATCAGCCTATGCAAAGAAGTGCTGGTGTCCTGCAGTAGCAGTTGGGGCAGAAGAATGGTTGTCTTTAGTCAATTTTATTCGCCACTGATCGACTGTTAGCGAGGAAAAGGTTAGGTAGTGATTTAATGTGGGTTTAGCTTTAGTTTAGCATGGGGACCATTCTGGGTTCTGTTTTAGTACGTTTGTAGTTTGAATAGTATTAACCAATCACGTCCATGTGGAGAGTATCTCGGATAAAAAAACATGTTATCATCTGACAGCGAATCACTGTAGCTTTTTATTATGTTTAATTTGTGGAGGTTTAAAAAGATTACCCGAACTTGGACTGTAAACAATAATCAGCAGATGGAAGAGAGAGTATTTGTCCATATCCGTTGGCTACCCCAGAAATATAGCAATAATATTAGCCCTTGCCCTTGCCCCCCCAGACACATTATCATCGTGATACGATGTAGCCGGTGGGTTTCCAGATTGATTTCATGGTAATCCAATCCTTCCCTGCACAATCAATTCTTAATGCAAACCCCTGTTTATGATGGAGGTTTTGCACCTAAATATGAAATTGGCCTAATGTCAAAAAACTGCATTTGACAGCAGTGTTTTCTGCTTGCTTGGACCTGCTCAGTGGCTTTCTATTTAGCGGTCTTACTTGATGTCAGAAGGTCAAGAGGTCATTTCCCAGCCAATTCACACCAAAAGAATAGAAAAATTGAACGTTCAACAATTCTGAACAATCCCTTTATATTCCGTAGCAGGAGAAAATGACGTATTGACCGCAAACATGTATTTTTGTAAGTATATTTACTGTAACAATAAAACCCACACACCGTATACTTCAGACAGTGTCTAACAGGGTCATACATTGTCTGTGCACTATGGCACTACAAGCTACAGTAATACCACTGTACTCACTGACGCACTGTTTTAATGAGGAAAAGGCAGTGTTAACAATCAATTATACAGGAGGAAGACGTTGAATTCAGTGCTGTTATATTTGATTCAGCACAGTGCGAAACATGCAGCCCAAAACAGAAGAAGACTTCATATGTAGAAACCTGCAGTAGCACTGGTATTCTGTGTATACCTACACAAACATGGTGCTGGCCTTGTGTTTCTCCATCCTATCAGTGTTATTGGTGAGATCATCTAAGCAAGGTGCTGTATAACTGGCTGGGATGAATGCAAGGTGCTAATCAAGTAGTTTGCACCTCTGTGAGGATAATGAGGGCACCCACCCACTCACTATTCAAGTCCTGACGTGAGCTTTCAGCTGTGTGTGTGCATGTGCGTGTGTGTGTGTGTGTGTGTGTGTGTGTGTGTGTGTGTGTCCAAACAGCCTTTATTGTGGACAGGGGTCACTCGTTGGGTGTCACCACTGTAGCATGACTCTGACAGCAGGAGTTGTGTGCACAGTGTCTTGTCAAGCTTTCCATATACAAAGCAGTGTTGTTGCTTGTCAAACAAAGTGGGGAATTTGCATAGTGGTTTCGCTGCTGGTGCCCTTCACATGCTCTGTGTGACTTCCATCAACGACTGACCTGACAGATCCCAGGTGTGATGAAGTCATAAGAGGTTGGTCACTATGGTGTCACTGAAAACGAGTAATCTGCTCCTGTAGGTGCTAGAATGTTACTAATGTCCTTTATACTGGTTGTTTGTTGTGTGTTAGTACTACTTTTGGCATTATCAGTCATTGAAATCATTTACATTTTGACAAATACTTGATATTGATTTCCTGGCAGCAGTAGACTCAATTAAATAAACCGCTGCAGTACTTCTGTTTACGTCACCTAGCGCTCACCTACAGTACTTTAATTCAGTTTTGTGATTGTGCTAAGTGCATGCTTTGAGCGCTCATGTAATTATATCACAATACATACATTGTGCTTTGAAACACAGAACATCCACACGGATTTGGAGAAAGGAGAAGTCGACTATAGTAATAAACAGGAGACTGCTGAGAGACAACTCTTTGTTTGACATTCTGGTGGGAGTTGTTTTCCAGGACACAATAAAATGCTCAGTCAAACGCCTTGCTCCCACATGAGTGGAAATCTGGTGTGTCTGACCATTAAGTGGCATCAGCGCACCAACGAAGACACCAAAACACAGTGGCACAGAGATTTGCATGATATATTTAATCCCTACACCACGGAAACTGATGCGGTGTCACTCTGCTGAGAGATATATTTCATGTTGCTGAGAACAAAAGCAAATTATGATTTAACTTTCCTTACAAGTTGGTGTTTTATTTGTAAGGTAGCATTTGTTTGGGATTCTGGACACATTTCAGATTTATTATGCTCACACATTATTACCATTGCTTTTGCAGGGCTATAAAATGTAGTCGTAATGGGATTCTGGGTCTTGTGTTCTCTCTTTAAAAGATTGGAAGGATTTGGCTCAGACCACTTAGATAGATGGCTCAGATAAACACTGGTAATTAAATAGTTTTTCATAGACCTATATTGCATTGCAGAACATCTCTTCTCAATCTTTTGGGAGAATTGGCTTATACATATGTAGACACATAAAGGAACATATGGTAATGTAAAAAGCCCCATAAATGCTAAAGTGATATCTTGAAATGCCCAAATAAACCTAGCACATAAAACAAGCGTCAGTGGTATCCCGACCACATGCACTCCTGTCTGATAGGGCATGCAGTGGAAGTGATTATCATCTGTAATCGTTAGAAACAATTTGCCCTCAAAATGGCTACCCACACAATGGCTATGCTGCTTAGATTAACTACAATATCATTACCCCGACGCTTGTTTGGAAAATCATATCATATACAGATGTGAAATCTGGTCACGACACAAACGAGCCAACTAACAAGGCCCTTGCTTCCCTGTGACAGATAAGCTGTGCCGGTCACACAAATAAGGCCTCTTAAATTGCATAGTAATAATCTTTTATTTATATGCTATTTCTATTTGTTTGTTTGCATGTGTTTGCATGCAAACAAACAAATAGTGTGCCTGAACAGGTCCGTTTTGGCCGAAATGCTATACAGAACGGTCTGGCAATAAACCTCTTCTTGTTTAAGATTAATTACTTTAATTGCATTAGTGCTTCGGTGTGGCTTTAGTGGTGTCACCAGCTTGGTAATCCATCTTCATCGCTGCAGCCCCTATGTTCTCTCCAGGAGAGCAGTGGAGTGAGGGGATGTCTTATCTACCAGAGACAACCCTACAGGGATGTGGTTTAGATGACCTCAGCTGGACCGAAGCAGCTGAGAGCGCAAAGCGGGTATTGCTGATGAGAGTATAAGTGGGCTGTGTCAGAGGAGAGGAGAGGAGCCCTAATAAACACACCATTTCAATACCGCTCATGGAAGACGTCGAGTGGGTTCGCACTCCATCCCCAAAAACCAGACGAACTCAATCAACTCTCCTTTTATGGGCAGCTGGTATATGTGCTGACATCCTTTTTTAGCAGTGTCTTCTTAAAGACTTTGAGTCTTCTGTATTGTAATTGTAGGCCTCCTTATGCTACAGTACATTTGTGGTGTTTGTGGTGTTTATTCTTTTAAAAGGTTTTTACCCTTAGAGTAAATCTACGAGAGCTTTGGGTGGAGTTGGGAAATATAGAATCTCTTTGATGATGTTTTGACACAATCAGAGCATTTGTGACAACCAGAATTAATGGTTTTTCAGAACGTAAACAAGGGGAAATGTCTTGAGTCATATTGACTATTTAATCGTTTGCAAATAATGGAACTAATGCTAGGCACATTTAGCCTTTTACCTAAAATAAAAGTCTATTTTTTTGTCATTGTCTGTGGTAGCCACACTTTATTTCTGTTCAGATTCAGTGATGCTTTTGATAGTTTTGTATTATTTGTGTTACTATGCAGGACAGGTCTTGTATTTACTCTAGAGAACCCTAGGCTATAGTTATATGGAAAGGTCTGGAAAGGAGAGGTTGCATTGACCGTGTCAAGAACCCTCCTTGTGGTGGGAAGACTTAAACAATGTTTTGGCTTGAACTTGTGAGGGCCCATGCACATGTGACAGTGCTTTGCATTCCTGCAGATATAGAGTGAAAGGAGCTCTGGTTGAGCTTAAAGAAATGGAGGAGTGTATCAATTTGATATTCATACATAGTGGCGTGCTGACACACCAAAGAAAAACATCAAATAATGACCGGAAAAATCCTCACAGTATTTGTCGATTTCATGAACTAAGGCATTTATTATTTTGTAAAATTAGCTTTTGTAGGATGTTAGTAGAGGCTTGTGGCCAGCTATGCTATTGTTTGTGTTGTAAAACAAATAATAATAGTAAAACAATAGATGTAGATACAGACTGTAGATGTTTTCCACTCAACTAAACTGTGGTGACAGACAATAGGAATTGTTTGTTTATTGTCTAATAGCCATTAAAGCTTGAGCTTATTTACATACAGTACAAAATAATATATTAAATTGTGCTGTGGCAAAGCAATTTCACATCTTCATTTTGTCTAGAGTTCAACACTGATTAATTCAACTTTGACCTAAATACGCTGGTTCTACCGACAGCAAGGACGGTTGACAGCTGCAATTGGCTGTAGTTGTCTTAGCGAGGCAGGATGGAATGGAAGACTTTGAAGACTTTGATTATGAATTTTGCATAAGAAGGCGGCGGTCCATCGCCTGTCCAGTATTTCATTCGCGTCTGTGTGACTGCACCCTGATGGAGTCAGGGTACAGCTTGGTTTAGTTTAATCCATGGACCATAATATATCCACAAAATATGGTCATGATCACGGCAGAATAAACTGTAATATGTGTGCACCACTCGACTCCATGGTAACCAAACAAACTCCAAATCACGTAATTTGCTCGTTCCCTGCGGTGATGTCACGCAAGAAAAAGAAAAAAAATGCTTTCCTGGGCTTTAGACCTTATGCGGTGTTCAAGCAATGTTAATATAGTCTACTCTGTTCCTATGGGGCAGGTTGCACTATCTCAGCATAATGTCTTCTGTGGAGTTTCACGGAGGTTGAGATTCAACGCTATTGGTGCATTACTGCCACCTGTCATTGGTGCAATGTTATGGTCTAGATTAGTATTGGTGCATTACTGCCACCTACTGTCCAGAGCAATGCTACTGTCTACGTCAGGGGTGGGCAATTATTTTCACTTGGTGGCCACATTGAAAATATCAGAGAACTTCGCGGGCCACGTTACTTTAACAAACATGCAATTTTTTTAAAAATACAACACAAAATAGCTACCTTTGTTAACTTGCATATTTATGCATATAGGCTATTCCTATGCAACACAATTTTCATAATAAAACGTAACAGTTCACTTTAATTATGTATTTTGCAGAGCTCGTCAAGTAATTTTATGGTGTATTATTATTTTTAAATGTTTGATGTACCGGGCGGGCCGGGTAGAATGTCTCAATGGGCCGCATCCGGCCCCCGGGCCTGACTTTGCCCAGGCCTGGTCTACAAGGTCTAGATTAGTATTGGTGCATTACTGCCACCTACTGTCCAGAGCAATGCTACTGTCTACATGGTCTAGATTAGAATGTAGCACATGCAACTACGGCACAAAGACATATGCTACTCCGTGTTTTAAAGCATACGCTTATAATATATAGAACACAGTTTGGATATGAGAGATGCATAATGACTAGGCCTAGATAATTCTCATATGTAATAACCAAGGTAATAGTGTCTAAATGCTACATCAAAATGTATTAAGGTCAGTAATAGTGATTGGCAGGCAGAAGATAATATCTATCCTTTTCTCTGCTGGCTAGTGATGTGCAAGCATTTCATAATAGATCAGAATGTGTAGCTGGCACATTAAATGACTTGAAACAAAATGCTGCATCCATTCGGGGCTCAATCGATATGAAGGACTCTGTCTCTCATCCCTCATATTTGTATGTATGACTGCACTTTTGACTACATTGTAGTTTGGGCTGTTGCATGGAGCTGCCAGGATCTTATTGCTAAGAGATAAAGCTGGTTGTCTCGCGGGGGCGGTGGGGACTACTTGCTAAACTAGGGAGGTGTTGACTAAAGCAAAATGAAATGTAGCAGTCGGCTGGCCACAAACGGCCCGTGTAACAGAACGATCCGGCCCGCAAGGCAAGTCGATGACAATAGTCCTTCTGGTCACATAAGCTCTCAGTATTCAGGCTTGGCGCCGTAGGAAGAGCCGCAACTCCACTTCATGAGCAGATGTTCAATTACAGGCAAATGAGGAAATTAGCGATTTGATGAGGAAAAATTTGAAGTGACATTTAAACATGATAAACAATATTTTTTAATAAGCACAACCACATGCAGCCGCGGAGCGAGGGAGCCGAAATAACTGTCCTGGGCCACCCATTCGCACAGATTGTGTAATCATCTTTATTAATATGCACTTGCTTCCATACAGTGCAGATTAATTCTAGGACTTAATAAAATTACACTCAGAGACATTTCCATGAGAGCTTTATTAAAATCTCTTTTAAAAAGTACAACGTGCCACACAGGCAAAGATAGCAACATTTGCGGTGAGTAAATTAGTACAATGTTAGCATGCACGGGCTCTTCCTCAGCTTAGCCTTTCTCCTAGCATTGATTCTTTCTGGACCGCCCCCGGCAGAACAGATGGCCCATAAATGGGGATCAGAGTGTGATACATCACTTAATTAACTGAAAGCAATGCTTATTTGATCTGCCTACGGTATGTAGGAACCTTAGTGTGCTGAAGTCACTCTCCCTTGTATGTACTATTTTCTAGTTTTTTCTAGTGAGTGCTGCCATCCACCACATTCTGTGAGTTCAGCGACAGAGAAGGCTTCTTTGTTGACAACACATCCGGCTACATATAGACAGTAGCAGTGGCTCACTGTACTAGATTTTGGAAGGATGAGCGTGAAAGTCACAGCAGCCGGACAAATCTCTGAGTTATATATCATTTTAAAACAGAAAACTATAATAGGTACACGTTATGTGAAAAATTGTTGAACGCAGCTGGCTGAACTATGCTTGTCTAGTTTTTACTTGTTTTCTTTTTTTTTTTTTGCTTTGTTTGTTTTCTTTTTATCAGATCAGGAGTTATTCATCTTCACACAAATTATCTGTTTTTCTGTCATGGATAAATCCTGTTATTCAGCAGAACAGTGTGTGTGTGGGGGGTTGAAGGGGAAGGACCTAAATATAACTTTACTGGAGCAACAGAGAATCTTCTAGATGTTTGCTGAGATTAGGTCAAGCCCCTCTTTAACCATCTACATGCCGTGTACTTGCCTTGTCGTCATAATTTTTATCTGGGCGGCTGCAGCTTTTTCTTTTTTTTTTCTTCAAAGTGAAAATTCGCTAGCACAGCACAGGTAATCCATCTTGGCTCATCTGACAATTTCCGTTGGAACCTGTGTGTGCTCTTTATTCCTGAAGTAACTCAGTACACAAGGTGAAGATGAATATCTCTAGAAGGGAATAAACCAGAGCAATTTGTGATTAAAGGGTATCCTCCAGAACTACTGTATATATGTGAACCCCTCTGTGGCCCAGTCCCCTAACTTCACAATGCAATTACTAACAAAATCACATCCTGTGCCACAGTGGAGAATTATGATGCATAATCAGCCTCCTTCATTACAATAAGACAACTGTCTACAACCAGGAGAATTCAAGTCTAATGAGGATTTCTTTACTATTATGTCCTTAAAGGTATTGTAAGCGATTTTAATCCAACACACTTTTGATCAAATTCTTATAGAATATCTCTTCAAGGTCTGCAAGCTGTCTGCAAATTTCAATAATCGTTCTACAGCATCTCTTACCTCACTTTTAATGGGTGGTTGTGGTTGTCACCAGAGTTAGCATAACATTGCATATCTGATAGAGATCGATAGTGGATTTTTAAAGGCTGATATAATAACGATAGTTTGGAGCCGGAGAACGCCTAACTGCAAATGCCAAAATAACAAGTGAGGATTTTTCTAATTATATATACAAGGTTTTCTATTCATTATAATTCTGTACGATATACTGTAAAATAAAAACGTAATTGTATCATTCGTCGAACCTCAGATTGAGGAACAACAATGCGGATTCCGTCCTGGTCGTGGAACAACGGACCAGCTCTTTACTCTCGC
>JAOEGT010000020.1:1896851-1917249 GCA_025447795.1 Speoplatyrhinus poulsoni
AAGCTATTTGATTCAGAAAACAGCGCCGCTACCGCCACGCTACTCATAATTGTAGTTTAACTAGTAGCGTCACTACTAGTAGCGTCACTACTTGTAGCGACGCTACTGCCCAACACTGGATAAACCAATTAAACAGTGTTCACATATTAAACACATTGTAAATTACAATTTAGTTAATTTTGTGTTTTTTTTTTTTTTTTTTGAACAATTATTTAAACGTTGCCCAAGGGTGCTTACAGGTAGATCAACTCCGCATGATGATTCGGCTGGGAGTCAAACCAACCACCACAAAGCCGATCCCAGCCCACATCTATGGAACACATCTGCCTTTACTCATGAGGTCTGCAATGCATGGTGTAATAAAATGTGCCTGAATTATGCACACCACCCATCGTCGGAGCGACGCAGCCACACATTGTACAATGAAACGTGGTCTTTATCTGCTGGGCACCACTGACCTTCCATGGCATACTTCATGTCCTGGGCAAAGAGGTTCCACATGATCTCGGCGCTGATCTTCCCCATATTCAGCTCCTGGGGAAATCTGAATGGAGAGATGGGGAAACGGATTCCAGTCAGACTCATTTCCACGTTAATAACACGCTCGGCTGAGCCTCCAAATTAACGGCGCAGATGTGCGGATGAGATACGCTGAAAGCCAGGATCTGATAAACCCCCATTTTAATACATATTTCTATTTGGGGGCAGAAATGGGGTCAAGGAGGAAGAGATGGTGACAGCGAGAGAGATTGAGATAGAGAGAGAGAGAGAAAGACATAGGCCACTCATCTGGAAAGCAAATATCTATTTTGAATGCCTATGGATTTTTGAGTCAAGCCTTGAATGTGACACGTCAGTGGTTTAATTATGTGTGTCTTCTGAAGGCGCTGGGAGGACATTTATGGATGAACGGGGGTCTTGACGTGGGAAAGGTCAAGTTTTGTGGGAATGGTTTGCTTTACCTCAGTAGCATTCTCCCTACTGCTATTTACCGGATAAATTCTACCGTGGAAATAATCCTCTGAGCTGGAAGCTAGTGCACACATGTGCACCTGTGCACCTGTGCACACACACGCACACACCCACACACAGGTCTCTCCCACACAAGAACATATTTTTATGATGGAAAGAAAGAAACTAAACGGCACATTTTGTCCTCTAGTGGCACAGGAGAACCACAGCCTCTGTGTTGCTTACATTTGTAGTGTACAATATACAATCTACAATATACTATATACAATCTATCTTTATATACAATAAAGGCAATCACACATGTATTTTAACAAACTGCCGTTTGTGGGAGAAGGGAGTGAGCTCCCCCCGTTTGTGGAGGACGGGGGGTGCTGCCCCTTTGTGTGGATGGGGGTGCGCCCTCGTTTACATAAGGTATTGTGATTCGAGTATTAATTTTTTTCACATCACGCATGCATGTTTTCCTATTAATCCCTACTGTGTCCATATAAACACATGTTAAAAATGTGCCTGCCCTACACTGTGTCATCAACACAATTGATTGCAATTTGCTCTGTCTGAAGAGAGCGGGGTTATTCATTCAACACACACACATGCTATTGGACAGCTCTGATTAGGTCAGTTGACAATAAAAGTGGCCATTTTGAGTGCATGGCTGTCATGTGCTCACTGAAGCTAGGAATGGAAGATTAATAGATAATATACAATGAATGCAACAGGCGCCCGCCCGTGCAGAATTAATGTAGTGTTTTGGACTAAATATTTTACTGGATTGTCTGGACACTTGCCAATGTAACAAGATCTTTTGATTATCGGTGGACTATGCATACTGTTATTGGTGGTCTGGTGGATAATGATTCTTCATAGCTGAGTTCAGTTCAAAGTTAAAAGCATTGATTACTTACTATTGTACAGTTATTTGCTATGGAAAATGTATAAATTAAGAAATCAAGTTGGATTGCATAGCATATATATTTATAGCTTCCACTAAAACTTCATAATATTATATACAGTTTAATTATATATTTTAGATTTTTTTTTAGATTAGATCTTATCTGTCTGGATTTGTATGTTTAGAGTCTCATTACTGTTGGAAGTACAGGTGAGCTGTCTGTGTGCTTTAATCTGGCATTGAATTCAGTTTGTTATTGTAGTGTGTGTGTGTGGGGGGGTGGGTGGGTGCGCTGGGTAGCGGCCAATTACATTTACACATGCATTTGAAATCTGTGGCCACTAATAAACTACGTAGTGTTATTGAAAGCAAACGCGACTGGGACACCATCCTGCTGTTGATTTATGTATGTAGTATAAAGAAACACTCAGATTGAGGCATAGCAAATGGACGGGCAGCACTGTGTTGTGTGAGGGAATGTGCTGCCCGTCCATTTACACTTTCACTGTCGGTCACAAAGATGCCTGCTTTGTTTGAGAGCTTAATAATGTATGTATGGCCTGTCTTCCCTGCTCTTAATAACATGGGATATGGTTGGATCGTAATGGCAGAGACAATTGTGTGATAAAGGGAAATCGTTAATGAACAAAATATCTACTAAGTCAACATAGTCGATGAACCGCCCAGCATAAATTGGAACTGACCCCGCACTTGATGAAATAGTTAAAATATGGAGATGGGGACTGCACTACGTATTGGAATAAGACTGACTGAAACATTATAATATACCATGTGTACATTGGAATATCATGTCGGATCTTCTTGTTTGAACAAGTCTGTGGGCTGAGCGGACATTTCTATTTGACTGGCTAAGCACATTTACTTTCACCCAGCGTGGTCTGCTAAAACACATTGTAGCTGACATGGCGTTACATTTAGGGGAGTGACTAGCAGAGGGGAGAAGGGATTAAAACACACACCTTACTTTATAATACACATACTGTTTGCATTCGCTCTCCCTCTGTCTGTCTGTCTGTCACTGTTGACTCCCTAACTGCCTCTCCACCTTTGTCCAAAATTCTTCTATGCACACGCTCACACTCAATGTCCATGCATTTAGTTCTGATACAGAGCATTTAGTAGATACATGTATCCAAGGTGATGTACAATAAGTACATGTACTGCAGTGTGTGTTCTGCCATGGCTGTTGCCCAGGTGAAGAGAACATACAGCCACGGGACATACCGAGCTGGGGCCATGAGGCAGATCAGCCTGGTTGGAGCAGTGGATGAGGAGGTCGGTGACTTCTTCCCAGAATTCCTCAGCATGCTGGAGGAGTCACCCTTCTTGAAGGTGAGTGGCGAAAGTGCCATGACAGCAGACAGGGTGAATAGCAATTGGACGAAAGGGTGGGCAACAAACAAACAAATGAATGAATGTCCATCTCATACTCCTCCCATAAAATGATTCCTTTTAGACCAAGATGCTGTCTCCACACGGTTCTACTGTATCTGTTGAGGCAGAAAATAGGACAAGAGAGCTCACTGCATATTGCTTTTTTGATAAATGATCCTTACAAAACACTTTTTGGAAGGTTTTTGCCAATTCTCTACATTTTCGATGTGAATTTATGTAATAAATATGCACTACATGAATGATGCATACATTAATTATAATAAATAAACCGCTAAACAGTATTACAACACCCACTGGAACTGTCTACAGCAGTGGGGATATTTGTGCTTTGTACTTCTGAAGTGAAAGTAGCGAAACCAAGTTTCCTCTGACTATGCCTCTATGTGTGTCCGTCCAGCGGAGCCTGCCGTGGGGTACGTTGTCCAGCCTGCGGCACATGGAGCCCGCGGAGAGCGACGACGGCCCCATCATGTGGGTCAGACCGGGAGAGCAGATGATCCCCGTGGCTGACATACCAAAGTCCCCCTTTAAGAGGAAACGGTGAGCACCCCGCGCACACACGCGCACACACACACACAGGCTTGGAACAGTTGAGGCCAGTCATCCATCAAACCAAGCACTACATGAGCCAATGTACCGTGTGTGTGTGTGTGTGTGTGTGTGTGTGTGTTGTACACATTCAACATGCAACAGAGTGTGTAACGTACACAAACATTTGCTCAGGTCCTTAACACAACCCAACATTGGGACTGGGTGGCAATGAGGAGGGAATTTACTGATTGTTTGTATTGGCTATGCAAACTGTGTATTTCAATCTTTATCTTTATCATTCACTAGATTACATTTTTATTTTGCTCGGTCTGCAGAGCCGCTCGCATACATGTCTACACACACTGGTGTAGCGGTGGTTGTGTTGTAGCCAAGCACCGCATTAGTATGTTTGCTGTCTTCAATGTCATAGGTCCTAACACATGCAGAGACTATACACACCCTGTAAAATGCCTTAGAAACAAGAGGAACAAATGTTAATAGAGACTGTGTTGTGTGGCTTCTCGTTTTGATGAGATCACCCAACTGTCATTAAACACTAGGGCTGAGCAATATTGCAAGAGATATTTCAAGATGTTTTTTCAATTTTTATCAATATTTATCACATATAGCATTTCATAATGCTGACAGTTTGAAGGTTGGGTTTGAAGGTTAACATTGCTCAAACAATGGTTTGTGCACAAACCAGTCCAAATGCTTCTATTTGCATTCTTGTCATATGGAATGCCAACGGAACAAATGTCATTTTGCAGATCGTCTTAATGAGCGCTTTGGCACATTTGAGATATCCAAATCACTTCCATATAATTGACATCATGTTGTTTTTGTCAACAACTCCCTCAGCTTTGGAGGACAATGTAAGTTCAACAGGGCTTTGTGCCTCTCGAGTCCACACATTCTTTTCCCATATGTTTTTTTTTTCCCCATAAATTTCTTCACCGTTGCCACCAGTTGGTCAAACTGTAGTGGTAGAACGTGTACTTGCACATGCAAGCCAAAAACTGCAGTTTGACTGGCTGTTGCATTAATTTCAGACGTGCTTTAGGCTGTTTATTTTTTTAGGTTTTTCTTCATAATCAACATGAATATTATCTTGATCCTATATGGAGATGGTTTAGTTGCCCGGGCCCACCACAGAAGCATATGGGGAGGTGGTGGTAGAGGCTAATGCAATATGTCTACACATGTATCAGCATTCCTTCATCCCCAGCTGTTACACAAATGTTTCTGACAGGCGGCGTGCACATACGAATCCCCACGCGTGCACGCACACGTACAGTTCCTCGACAGGCAGCCATTTAGACAGTGTCTAGACAATGGTTAGAAGTGCCCTTGAGATGCAGCCATATCTCAAGTCCCCTATAAAAATCAACCCTGTATCATAGCAGCCTGCTTTGCCCTATTAACGGTGCCTATGATTGTCTTTACGGCAATGTCTAGGAACAGTGCCCTTAGTATAAAATACTTTTATTACTTTATTTTATTTGTTGTTCTAACCTCTTTTTTAAAACACCACAAGAGGCATTTGCCTTTTGCTATGCCTTAATTTCAATTAGGACTGTGTATTTTAACTTATTTTGCCTAGTAGAAATAAAGGTAAAAAATGTAAACGTTGACTTCAATGGGCTCTTTAAGTGTCATAGCAGGGAAAGCAAACGTGTAGTTCTTAACATGAATTCTTGGTCATTTTCATTTAGGTACGCCAGTACTTGGTCGCTGCTCTAGCTTTGTCTATACTGGTGTAACCTTTGTTTAGCACTGTTGCACACAGGTTAACCACTGCAGCATGCTAACAGACTACATATCCCCAACAGTCATCATGTTAACCTGATGGAACAAATGATATCTGAGCACTTCCTTACTCGACCCTTTAACGCTGCATAGATACAGTTGTATACGTTACTCCATTTAACACAACGGGACATACTGTGTGTTATATTCCAGTGTTGTCGTTTATGGCTTGGGAGGCACTTGACCAGTACTTGAATAAGTACTTGGGATGTAATCAAATCTCCCAAAGCCCTTGGAGTGAGAATAAAGCCGTCATTATGATCAGTCAGCTGCCGTACAATTCATAATAATGACCAACTACCAATTCAATCATTTAAAAATCATGATGTCCCTTTAAATCCTTTAGCCACAAAGACAATACATTTCCAAAGTGGATCCCTTTGGGGGGGATTCATGCAATACAGCATGTGTGAGGAGCAGCGTAGAGGTACTGTAGGTCTCACAGCGGTACAACATCACAGACACACATATAGGGAGTGTGTTGTGGCTTTCCACACATGCAGGCTGTCAGAAAAGGTGGATCACAGTGTTCCCTTATCTCCTCCTCCTCCCTCTCCTCTCCCCTCCCCTCCACACAACACCTCTCTTGCCTCCTTGGCACGTCTCCATGCTCCCTTCATGCCTCCCACTTTACCCCCCACTATGTGCTTCCATCCAGGCCTCCTATTGCTCCTATTGTGCAAAAACGTGCACACACACACACTTAGCATTGCTCTGCCTCTCTTCCTCTGTGCTTGACTCTCTCTTTCACTCTAACCATCTTGGCTTTACATTCATTACTGTCACCTAGAACTGGGCTCTGGCTCGTTGCGCGCGCCTGTGTGTGTGTGTGTGTGTGTGTGTGTGTGTGTGTGTGCGCGCGCGCGTACGTGTGCATGTGTAATAGCATTCTCTACATTCTTTCATGCCTCCCGCTCTTTCTTAATCTGTCCGTGAATGAATGAATGAATGTAAGAGGCTTGCCTCTGGTAGTCTAACTGCTGTTCTGAGCTTGTGTGTGCACGTCACGTAACCTCAGTCTTTAGTAGGTATCTCACTGCAGCTGGTGTGTGTGTGTGTGTGTGTGTGTGTGTGTGTGTGTGTGTGTGTGTGTGTGTGTGTTCGGTGTGGTATCCTCTTGCAGGAATCTCCTTGCAGTGTGTGTGTACATACTGTACACATGTGTACAGGTGCATGGATCAGTGTGTGTGCCTGTTATGTGACTCCTCCTGCAAGCTTTAGTGTGTCACTGATGCAGCAGCAGAAAAGCTGACTGCAGTACATTCTGTTTGGCAACACAGCGAGTTTTCACACTGTTGCTCCCTGCACTGCCTGCCCACACACATCCATGTTATTCTGTAAAGGTAAACATTTCTTCTGTAGCAGCAATCCTCTTGCCATTTCCCATTTCCTCCTGTTAGGATGGCATATGCAGAATCTGTAGGCAAGATCTTGGTACAGGACGCATCCTGGTTTATGTTAGTAGTGTGTATTCTGAGTGGTATTGACCAATCGTGTGGAGAGTACAAGAGGTGTAACACAATGGACAATTTGTTGAGTGTATTTTATTTTATAACAAAATAGTACCTCCATTCATATGTGGGTATCTGTTTGAAAAGATTAGCCGAACGTTCCACGTTGAAAATTGGACTGTAAACAATGAATAGCGGACGGAAGACTGAGTCTTGGGCTGGACATCTGCAGGCTATACCGGAACCCCAGACATATCCCAAACATTGGCCCTTGCTCGACGGCGAAGCCTCTGGGTTTCCGAGATAGATTTTGATATAAGTCAAATGAATATACTCAGCAATCCCAGTTAGAGTAATGTCAGCAAGTGAATCTTCATGTTAAGAGTTCATAGACTTTGATGGTTTGGATTGCCACACATACAGTAGAAGACACTGCACAGTGTAATGATACTGTTCACAATGGTTAGGGTTACACAAATGCAAATGTAAACAAAATAATTTGATGTAATTCAATACTAGACTAGGTGTGTGTGTGTGCGTGCGTGCGTGCTGTGGCTTTACGGATGCCCTGTCTGTTTTCTCAGGTCCACCAATGAGGTTAAGAACCTGCTTCAGTCTCTGCCCCGGGCCAGCGTGCCCAGAGAGATGCTGTTCGAGGACCGCACACGCGCCCACGCCGATCACATCGGACAGGGGTTCGAGCGGCAAACAACTGCTGCCGTTGGGGTCCTGAAGGCTGTATGCATCGGAGATGGGTAAGGGCTGGTTGTGCACTGTCTGTGACACGTGACTTTAAGTAGGCTAATAGGTTATGAGAGCTTGATGTTCTGTTTAATGTAGGTAGCAGAGATGCCCTATTTCAGGTAGCCAAGATGCCGTTACAGATCTCTCTCTCTCTCTCGCTCTCTCTCAGTCCAGAGCCTGCTCGTGTAACCAAAGACGTTGTGTGTTTCCATGCTGCTGATTTTCCTGAGGTCGTTCAGAGGCTACAGTTGGACCTACACGAACCTCCGTTGTCCCAGGTAATGTGTTCCATACAGGAATACATGATTCAATGACTACATTACTCAGAGTATGCTTATCTCTGCTCTCCCTGGTGGACATTCAAAAGCTGGTAGCCCTCCCAAGAACAGATTTAGATGCAGATTATGTGAAATTATTTTGGATGAAAACCATTCTTTGCATTTTCTCACAAGCCACTACCTTTAGTGTCACCACAACAAGAAAAGATTTTCCGAAAGTATGCAATCAGAACCAGTGAGCTTTATAAACGGCTGCCTACACATATAAGCATTGACTGCTGTAAAGTAAAGGTTAACCTCACACATGCACACCAAGTGCCTAAGATACAGTGCAGCCTGGTCTTCATATTTACCTAATGTAAAACATATTGTAAAACTGTAGTGTTTTATCAAGCTAGATATTAGGCTTAGGTTTCCACAGACACGCAAAACAAACTTGATTAACCAACAACATGTATGAAACTGTAGTCTCACGTGGGTGGTCCTTACCTTTCTCTCACCTGCATAAGAACGCAGCTACTGAATGGGTGCGTAATCGGTGTGCACGTCTCCAACATCGGGCTCCGGCCTGTCTCTAGGCTTAACCGTATCCTCGTCGATAGCATTAGAGCTTGACCGTGTATGTTGTTTAAAACTCTTTCGGAAATCATTGTATATCCTTCTCTTAGTCACATCTCAAAGAAGAGAGCAGAGTGTGCAAACCATTTGTTAAATGTTGCCTGGTCTCCAAGTTAGAAAAGATGTTCATCAGTCGTCATAGTCATCATGATGCTCTTTAAATGTCTACACACACTTCTTGATGTTCAAAATGTTCCTATATAATGGAATGTTGAAAACCAGACGAATGTTTTCACTCGCTGGCGCTACTCTGATCGTGGCAGTTCAAATTCTTCATTCTGCCATGGTATATGTGCAGGTGTCTTACAGTTGCTTTCATTAAACAGTCACGTAATGTAGACCAAAACAAGTTTATACAAGTTGAAAAGTCTAGCCATCCCACGCCAGCAATACTACCCAGTACAACTATTAAGCTAGCCTAGCTGTTGTAACTACTAGCCTTACTGGTGTTGGTCCGTACAAAAGGCATTCTCGAAATGAAATCAGCATCAGGTCCTCTTCACGTGATATCTCCATTTCACACAAAAATATTGATCTAAAACGGTATGTTACGTCCATTGATATTCAGTCATTTATCTTGATTCTCTAAAGCCTAATAATATTGCTCCTTCAAGTGCTACTGTACCGGTGGGTAAGCTACCGGTACCAATTTGTTTGGCAGTAAGCCCAGCCTGCTAGTCACAATCAAGTAAGTCACAACATAGCAGCATATCTCACAATCAAGGTATTCTGAATTAGTCAAATGATGTTCAAATCTTCACAGAACGCCCCCCCCTCCATCCCATATCAAAATATGATTGGCTAATGAATCAAACACGCCCCCATTCACTTGAACGTGGAAGATACTGCTGTCAGGTAATCAATTTGCCCATTGAAGGGCCTGCACCATGCCACAGTTGTAAAGAAATTCAGACTATTCTGCCAAGCAACTGTCCCAAGAAAACGTGTGATTGGTTAATTTCCCCCCATTTGCTTTCATGGAATGTAACTTTAAAGAAACACTGTTTAAGAGTCAGACAACAGTCTGCTGCTTTCACTTTAACTCAGGGATCAAAATAATTTGATTGTTTAGTTGATAAATCAATAAAATATATATTATGTTGGGCCTTAACTGAATACCTTGATGGACCTGAGGGTTCCCCTGTGAAAAAAATGTTATATGAAGACTTGAAGAATTGTATAACGTCTTAATTTGCTAAAGGGTAACGCATAATAAATACATTTAACAAATTTAGCACAACATGCAAATGAGTTGTGGACTGGAGTTTCTGGTTGTGTTCTGTCAGTGTTGCAAGGCTGTTACTCTGTATAAGCCTGGCTCCGCCTGACTCTCAGCTCTCATCTCAATGTATTTAGCTGAGAGCAGAGTGTGTAAACCCTGATCACATTAGCCTTCACACAGCCCCACTGCCGGCAGCCCAATCAGCGTGGGTTAGTGAGGTGACGTTGAAGTCAAGCGTGTTTCTAAACGGTGCTGGAACTAGATGAGATCAAATCAATTGTAGCAACGCCGATTGGTTCAGAGCCGTCCAATAGTTTCAATATTAACCAGAGGTCGACTCCCAGTAGGAGGATACGACTGCGAACACTTCCCAATGGAGCGTGGCCAGACCATATTGTGACAGCCCTGCCTTGTTTTAGCAGGCCTCTGGTCCTTATTGGCTGGGTAGGCCTTAATCAGGCAAATTAAGTACACCTGGGCATGTCACATATATACAGTAGATGTGTTGCTGCACACTGTCAGAGTGACTCTCCTGGCACCACACATGTTGTTGGTTTGTGTCTTTGTTTTGTTAGTTTCTTAGTTTTGTTAGCATGCAACACGCGCCACCTATATTCAGTACTTACACCTACAGACATTCACACCTCATTCTATTGTTATTCTGTTTGTTAGTTTGATTGGTTTGTTTGGTTTACGGCCCATGAGCCAGGCCGTAACAATATTCACTTTGTGAATATAGCCTGGTGTCACCAGGCTAACTCTGCATTGCCCTCCATACAATACTTACTACTTACTATTAAGTATTGAGTACTCAGAGACAATACTTAGGAAGCACTGCCACCTGGTGGTGGACCACTGCAATGCAGCAGCATATAGACTCATGGTGTCTCTCTCTCTCTCCCCCCGCCAGTGTGTCCAGTGGGTGGACGACGCCAAGCTGAACCAGCTGCGTCGCGAGGGCGTGCGCTACGCCCGTGTGCTACTGTGCCACGACGACATCTACTTCATCCCGCGCAACGTGGTGCACCAGTTCAAGACGGTGTCGGCCGTCAGCAGCCTGGCCTGGCACGTGCGCCTCCGCCAGTACTACCCAGGGGAGGAGGAGGAGGAGGAGGAGAAGGAGGTGAAAGAGGAGATGCCCAGGCTGTTGCAGGTGAAGAATGAGCCCAGGGACCTGTGGCGTGTGCCCGCAGAAGGAGCGCTACCACAGGAGGAGGAGGAGGAGGAGGAACAGCAAGGAGGCCACAGAGCCCCGGCGGAGGACGGCACTGCTCCTCTCTCCCTCCCTCCACACCAGGAGACCACAGCTCACCCTCCTCAGCCATCAGACAGAAGCAGCAGCACGTCTTCCAGCTCCGCCCAGCCTACCTCCCCTCTGCTCTGCTCCTCCTCCACACCCCTGCTGTCAGCTCCTCCTCCTCCTCGGACCCCTGTGCGAGCAGACGCACAGCAGACGCCTGACTTCCGGCCGCTCCTGGACGAGCCGGCGGCGCACACTCAACGGCGCGCTTGGCCCCTCCACCCCCACGTGAGCCCCCTCTACGCCCCCCTCCTCCCCGGCCAGCCCCCCCCGGTCCCCCACAGCGCCCCCCGCCCCTCCCCGTACGCCGACGCCTACTTCTCCTCCCCCCCCCGGCCTCAGCCCCCGTTCCTCCAGCTGCCCCCCCAGCGCCCTCCCTCTCAGGCCTTCCACCAGTACCCCTTCTCCCCTTTCCCCGCCCAGCCTCCCCCCCCTCCCCCACAGCCCCCGCTGCATGAAGAAGAGAAGATGGACATTTCATAATAGCCATTCGTGTTTTTTGCACCCGCTCACCACACTAGTTTTACATGACTGTATATTTTGCATCTCTTATATTGAAGGTTGTGTCATTGTAAAGCAGTGTACAAAGAGAACTAGAGAGACAGATAGTAATATTGTATACAGTGTACTAGTGTAACTAGAGCGTGATGTTTATAGCTAAAGCCCCACTAGACACAATGGAACCTTTCCACAGGGATGTCACAGCAGGGTAAACGCATGTGGCTCATAGGGTTAGCTACGTGTCTGTTTTATTGTGTCCTACCAGTGCTCCAGTATAGACACATCTAGTGAAGCAACCACTACATTACCAATGCCTGCGTTTACATGGACTGGAGTATCCTGGTTATGATCCGGATTTAGAAAATTTTTGTGCTTGCTTATACTGGTATCCCAGTTTAGAAGCCAGGATAAGCCTTTATCCCGGTTTTTAAAAACCAGGTGGAGTACTGTTGCATGTATACACTATATCCCGGTTTCTGATAGCTGCACAGGCATGACTTCAGCCAGGACATTTACTATTCTCTATCGCTCCCATCTTCCATTAAACGTGATATGGACATTTAATAGTGCTAAGCCCACAATAATCCAAAGTGGTCTTATTTTCAATAGCCAGAGTCAAATTAATTTAAGGTTAGGCTACTAGCTATACAAACGTCTGTTTAAATTGCACATGCAACGCGGTAACCAGGATACTAATTCATCATGTATGATCAAATGGATTTCTGTTGCGTTCATAGATGCCCAAACATGATCATACTCAAGTCCACATGAACTCAGTCAGCGCTGGTGCACTGGTGTGCTTGCATGCAGCCTAGAAGTAATGCGTTCCACCTGTGTTTTCCCTACTGGGTAAGGCTCAGGTTGGCTACCTGTATTGCTCATCCTATTTAAAGGTAATCTCCCCAGATCGTCTGGAATTGTACTGTTGTTTTGAATAGAGCCCCTTCTACCAGAGTTCTGAGTGGGTGGCAATCCTCTACTCCATCCCATACACCCTCTGTACCGCCACCCTCTTCAATCACATGGTGTGGGGGGAGATTGGGGGGGGTAGCACTACAATGCAACGAGGAGTGTCCTTTTAAATTATGTGTATACATTATTTTGCTTTTTTTTTTACTTTTAGTCAAGAGTGAGCAAATGGAAAGCTTTATTCTGTGTTTGGGTCATTTTATAGCTTTAGGTCAGTGCAGGAGTGCAGTCAGCCAGGTTCTGTCTGCTGTACGGTACTGTTTTTATCGATTACGACGTAGCACTGATGGTCGCCTTGCTCTAAGGATTCTACACAAACGGTACGATATACTGTAAATCTGAATCGCTGGGGAAAAGTGCTAGTGGTGTCTGAGATATTTGACTTTGGAGAGTCACTGGATTATCTTGTCTCACATCTGATGCTTCCGTTTGTTTGAAGAAGCCTACTGCATCTCAAGGTTTTGTTTCATCATTTTTAAAATTTCCATGTATATTTTTTCCAGCATTGTTTCTCGATTATGGGTCACTAAAAACAAATCAAATCCAGTATAATGTATTTACTATGGTAAATATACAGTACATTGTACTGCCATATTGTCCTCCATAACACCGTCGTAATGTTTAAGTAATACAAAACTTTTGTTTAACACCCGACTCTGTAGCTTTCTCACCTCACTAATTAATCCTGCCGCCATTAATTAACCACACATTTCCGGTTGGACAGACATCTTATTTGTATTACCTCATATTTGCTTCCATTGTGTCTACGTAGCTGTCTCCATATCTAGTGGTAGGATGTATGATGTAAGGATGCTACAGAGTCTTAAGAGTTTAACAACATTTCAGTATCACTTTATTGTCCATATCATACATAATGTATTTTGAGCAATAATCAATGCAATATTATATTGCAATATTTTCCCCTTAAATATGTGTTGCTTACTTGCTTTGCTATATTGTTTGCACTCAAAACTATTAATGACAGAAACAATGATAGTAGTTTCTGTCGTTGCATTTTTTTTCTTTTTAACCTGAAACGTTGTATCACTAGGCGTGTGTGTATAAAGAGAGGACGCACTGAATGTCACTTAAACGTGTTCTTGTGTTGCATGCACTCAATAATAGGAAAAGAAGACGAGGACTGCACTTGTGGGTCAATGCCTACATATTTATCTTTGAAACCACAAATGGAATCAAATATCATCCTTAAGTGAAATGTATAAAAAAAACAATTGTATGGCACATTGAAAGAAAACACATTTTAGCAGTTGGGCCAAATCTCTCAATGCAAAATACATTTTTAAAATTGTAAAAATAATATAGCCAATAACAATAGTTCTGTATTTAGTTTCTCCACTAAATAGATTATATCTGTTATGAACCAGACGTGGTGCCCACTTTCAAAACCAACTTTGCAAGTAGTCCTACTTGAGTAGTGGAATTAGAGTTTCTAACATAGCCTACAATGTTGCCCACTGCCTGTCCTTCACTGTGAATTACTAAACAGTCCAAAGCCATTATTGGCGGGAATCCTTTTTTTTTTTTTGTGGTTGCAGTGGTCGGGAGTTGGGACAGTATTGCTTTTTTTTAAATGTTACAGCAGATGCATAGTGAAAATGTTAAAAATCTCAGTTTAAGTGAGACTACACCAAAAACGTGACCCGGTGAGTCAAACAAATGAAAGCATTTTCATGAGTGTACCCAAATGGCCTACAAAGTCAATGTGTTGTGTGGTAAGAAAATGGTTGGTCCTCCTCATTAAGTACAGCCGTGTGGGTCAATTTGCCTTATCAACTTTTATTCAGTGACAGAACGCTAACACTTTTATAGCTCTGGTGTGAGCTACAGTGTGTCATACGGAAACTATTGAGGCTAGCTGCTATAACACTGCAGCTCTTTTTATGCCTCAGAATTCTCATAGGAACATATATATTTTTTGTACAAATAAGGAAAAGATTTTAAATGCATTTTACAGGGGCTTCTGTTTTCATAAAGTTTATTTATCTATTTTATGTTTGGTTTTGTGTGTGTTTTATTTTGTTCCTGTAGTTTCTAAGTGTTATCACTGTAGTGTACATAAGACATTTTGTACAGAGGAAAGCCTTCTAGTGTGATTTCTACTTTAAATATGAGCCTAGCTAATAAATGGTTCACTGCATAAAAAGTTGTTCTAT
Organism: Speoplatyrhinus poulsoni; assembly: GCA_025447795.1. Classification (NCBI taxonomy): domain Eukaryota; kingdom Metazoa; phylum Chordata; class Actinopteri; order Percopsiformes; family Amblyopsidae; genus Speoplatyrhinus; species Speoplatyrhinus poulsoni. The sequence goes on from JAOEGT010000020.1 coordinate 1,911,729, forward strand.
TTTCCTAGCCTATTGTCTACAAATTTGTATTGTAAAAGTGTAAGCTATTGGTCATATACTGTATTTGGAGCTGTGTAGACACTACCCACAGAGAACTGACCATAAAAGGAGCATTGTATAGCGTAGAGTAGACTATCCTGTAGTGCTAACATGAATTTACCAATGGTCTTTAGAGGTTGTTCTCAACACATTATCTAAGAAGCTAAGAAATGCCCAGTATAATATAGGTAAATAATCTAGTAATATCCTACAATAAACGTGGTCTTTTAGAGTTGAGCTAATCTTAATTCTGCATGTGCAGAATCAACCCAACCTGGAAGAATATTATTACATTTTGAAATGTCATGCCTCTACATAGCGTACAGTCTACGTTAAGGCTGCCCACACTAGCAACAATAATCTCAGATCTTTCTCAACAGCCAGAACTAATATCGATCATATAGGATTGTTGTGCTTTGTCAGGTCAGTCAATCATTCTGTTTCCATCTTGCACATACACTGGAAAACCAGAGGATATGAGCTGACCTGTTGAGTGTCAAGACAGGAAGTCTAAAGACAGAGGAAGCAAGACGCAGAGACAGAAGTGAGATTGCATGCCTGCAAATGGGTGAGACAGGTTCCTGCTAACTGTCCTAAAGCATGTGGGCAGGTTTCTAGTCTGAGGGTTGACAGTACAGTACAATTAGGTCCTCTGCTGACATTTGTCAAACTCTTATGTTCCCAGGCAAATCTGCCCTCAAACCACTATCATCAAGTAGTTCTGCAATACTGTTAAAAATACAATCACACTACATGTAATGTAGTATTGTGACTGTCTTGTGAATTGATAACTGATTATCAATGGGATCTAATAGCATGAAGCTTAATTTACAATGCTCCTTTGTCATTTGATAACCCAGAATTTCAACTTATGGGTTCCCAACCACAAAGCACTGACTAAAAATGTAATCAAACTATATTTTGTCAAGACATGGTTCAGAATATTTATTTTCATTATGTACATAACTTTTACTTTTGAACATAGTGCAAATAAATGACAAGGAATCACATTAACCAAATGGCACTTTTTTCTACTGATCTACAATCAGCACTACAAAATAAAAAATATTAACCATGCAACTTTTGTAGTAAACACAACTTGCTGATAAACATATTTCAAAAGTTAATTTCTACTGTAAAAGCTGAACATATTATCATATTTTGTTATGGAGTGAAGAACCACTGAATGAATTATTTGTGTGGGTACTCATTTAGATTCACATTTTACATAGGGGACACACATAACGGCGTGTGGCCTGCCATACAGGGAAAGGGATTTAACTACCGTGAAATGAAGGAGGAAGTGGAGACCTTTAAACAAAATAATTTAAATAATCAAAATAAACTGACATGTTTTAGATATCTTGCATTTCTACCAGTCTGTCACTGAACAAAATATAGTATATACTTATAAGTGAGGAATACCTATAAATGAAAATACATTGGTTTAGACAACCGCAATCCCCAATCCTCACAATGAAAAGTGATAAAATGTCATGCCTTAGATGTCAAAAGTGTCATGTCAGCTTTAGAGCCTGTGCAATCTTAATAACGTGAATTCAATCAGCAGCCAATAATAAAGGAACAAAAAAAAGACAAAACACTTCCTCTTCAGCATTCACAGTATCTTCTGCCTGCTGCTGTTTGATGAAATGTAATGACAATGGTTTAAAGCAATGCCACAACCACTAAGCCAAACCTGCAATTCATTGTAAAAAGTCAGTTCTCTCTCAATTGTCGTGCTAATACTAGTGACTGTTACATTACTTATTCATTAACTCCTTTCTCACTGGAAATAATATGGCCCAAAGTCCGTAAAGCAAAGCGCCCAACATGAACTCAAATGTCTCATTTAAACTCATTCACTCACATACATTACACTAATCATGACAACACTGACACATTTCCAGCACAAAGACCACATTTTGTAATTTTCCTCACAGCAAAGAAAACATCTTGACCCCACCAGGGAGGCCAGAAATGATCCACAGTGGCTCACCAGCCTATGAACTACGGCCAATCTCTGGAGGTCATAACAGACAGAGGCATGGTTAAGCCTCTCTCCTTTCCTGGAATATGTTCAGTCCCAGCTCCGCCAGAGCTCCCAGCAGCATAGTCCACAGTGGAATACACACAAATGTCAGCTTGACGTCGGCCAGCTTCTCCATCTTGGCACACAGTGTAAGGCAGAAGGCCAGTTTGAGCAACATGGCGGTCATGTACCATGCGCGGAGACGCAGGTCAGGGGAGCCGTTGCGTGGGTCGTAGCCTGGCTTGCAGCGACCGGCCATCTTGACAGCAAGCATGAGAATGAGGATGCCATCGAAGACCCAGACAGGTAGGAAAATAAGGAACCAATTCCACTGCACCTGGAAGGAGATTACAATGCAACATGGTGAAATGATACTGAGTGAATGGATCTGGCAATTGATATGTTAATGTTAGGACTGAAGCCCTCTCTCCATAACAAACACCAACAATTAACTCCTGGCTGTGGTACAATGGCACAAACACAAATCAGAAATTTTTCACTATGTTGTGATCCAAAACGTCAGTCACCCATAGACGTTTACCTCATCGTTGTATGAACAACAATGGCAGATAGAGCTAGCTACCTTCCCGTCCAGTTTCAGCACCAGCATGATGAGAAAGACCAGGGTGAACACCCAGGTTAGCAAGACCCTCTGGGCTAGGGACATGTCAGGGACAACTGGACAGATGCCGTGGACAGAGGAGATGCAGTATTGTAGAAAAAAGACAACAGCTAAAACACAGAAACAAACAAATGCAGTTATAAACAGTAAAACCTACCGTACACTGAATAGGATAAGGTGACATCAGATTAACGTTAGCTAGACGTCAGGTATAGCATGCTAGCTCTACAGTGTTACATTCACTGTACAGCAGTCATTATGTATATGATTTTATAATATATTTAGAGTTATTTCATTGTCATCTGCAGCATTAACCATTACGTACAAAATCACCATAGAAATACCATGTTCCTTCCTTTGACGAAGACGCTAACAGATCTTGTTCGTTATCTCTAGAGCATTCAGCCAAGCAGGGACCAAAACTCCAAACAGCATTGGGTAATATTGCTGTCAATCGCAACAGTCCGACCGTAAATTACGTGCTAAGCGTACACATTTTTTCTCCCACTCCCAGTAGTACTGTGTACGGTAACTGTAATGATTTGCCGCCGCCAGAGGTCAGCGATGTTCTCTGAAAATCTTATTTGAGGGGGAATTAATTACTACAATTGTAAGATTTTTTTTAAGCATTTGCCGTCACCACATACTTCCGACAAACCACAACACTACTGTATCACATTTTGTAGTTAGTTTATTTATTGTTGCGCGTTTACACTGTCCACTTCGGTTAGCGGTTGAAGTTGAATTTTGTACAGTGAGAGAGAAGGGGAATAGCGATCGTGCCTAATATTCGGCTACTAGACATTCAGTAGGCATCTCATCCAGACAATGGATTTGCTTGGCTGGATTCCTACACATTAAATTAGTACAGGGAGCACGGTTGTCCCAGCTTGAGGGCCAAGGAACAATCGTTTCCACAAAAGGAGGTGAGAGCTTGCATGCTATATATGAATAGCACTGGTTGCGATTTCATTTTTGCATATATGCGGTCTTTGAGCTTGCTTCGTAGCATAGCTAACTAGCTGCACCGTATCGATAGCTAGCGACCATACAGATGCATGGACAATGAGCTGAAAAACACTGTTTAGAAGCATGTTAGCGTCTGTCCGGAAGCTAACCACGGCGGGTACATTTGATTTATCAAAACAGCGGGGTTCGCGTGTTATTTTTGATAAACAATATATTTTATTATAATTATCTATATCCGTTGGTATATACCATGATATAGACACGTACCGGTACATGCACGGTACCGTAAAGTAGCCTACGTTACAGTAAATGCGCCTTCCTATTTTGCCAAAGATCTGAACTGAACTCTGACGACGGAGAAGGAACAATTGTCCGGTACGGTATGCTGGATGGTTTACAAAGGCCACTGATCATCTACCGGTATAGCACACCTGGTTGTTGTTGTCGTCACTACACTAACAGAGATGTTACCATCTTTTTAATAATACACATCATTTAACCCCAAATACGTCCACATTTGCAGTGCCAAACTGGCATGCACATAGCTATGGCAGGTAGTCTTCATGCTAGTGAAGTTGAATACGTTTTCTTTTTGTTCATATGGGTGAGATGGCTGGATGTATGTATCCCCCATAGACTGTGTAGCAGCCAGGAAACTGCCAGTGTCCAAATTAGCCGGGAGGACCTACAGTACATATATCTCTCCGTTACTCAGCAGTTATTGCCACAATGCCCTTGAGCAAGTCATCAATCAATTATTGACCTGTTAAGAGATTTTTAGTGTAGGACAGTTGTACTGGTCATTGGCAGGATATAATGTGTATTTAAGTTAATTCATACACAATTGAACACTATTAATTGTATGTAATTGTATTTGTGTGTTGCACACAGCCTTGGTTTCTTTCTGGGTACATAGATGTTTCGCATTCTAAAAGCTATTGGATCTAGTTGTATCTGACTATTGGCATTTTCTTTACATTACATGGGGAATAATTTTGTGTAGCACATAAATACTTTAAATTGAAGAGCTCCCTTGACTTAGACTAGTTTATTAGCAATGTTTTCAAATTTAAAATATCTGATATTTCACCAGCAGACCATCAGCCCACCTTTATCTGTGAAGCAATAACATGTTCTATTCTAACCCTCAGTGATAACATCAGAGATAATTTTTAACATTTGGGAATAGTTGTCTATTTTGTAACCTTAGTGTAAGCAGCAGGCTGTGGTTGTAAGTTAACATTCTTTGATCTAGCATCTAGTGATGTTGTGGCTGCTGAAAGTAATTGTGACCATTATGCTAAACAGGACTATCCTGGGGAATGCTTTTAATGACGCTGAGGTCAAACTGTGTCAATGGGCATTCTCTGATCAGCTAATAACAGTCATGGTTATTATGACAACCGTTAATTTGTGTGGTTTTGGTCATTTCTAAAAGAAATAGGTCTCATAATAACATGTCTCAGACACACACAGCCTTTGCTATCTTATCAGTTATTTGCCCACCATGTAACCAGTAAGGCCATATCTTTTGGTGCATCTTTAACTGGGCGTTGAAGTTAAATTCCTGCCACAGTATGGTATCTGTTCATGCTAAAGTATGTTATTCAATTCGTGTGTGTATGTATATATATGTATATGTATATATATATGTATATATATGTATATGTATATATATATGTATATATATATGTGTGTATATATATATATATATGTATGTATATATGTATATGTATGTATATATGTATGTATGTATGTATATATGTATATGTATGTATGTATGTATATATATGTATGTATATATATGTATGTATGTATATATATATATATATGTATGTATATATATATGTATGTATATA
>JAOEGT010000020.1:1931050-1941995 GCA_025447795.1 Speoplatyrhinus poulsoni
TCCACACTGGCCTGGGAACGCCTCGGGATCCCCCAGTCAGAGCTTTCTAATGTGGCTCGGGAAAGGGAGGTTTGGGGGCAGCTGGAGCTGCTGCCCTCGCGATGGATGGATGGATGGACTACGAATCACAATCAACGCAGGGTCACTCCTGGAAGTTATTAATGCTACTCTGAGAATTGGCCTCCTTTACAAAACGAAGCCATTTCCAGCAACATAATTGTGAGGTTTTGTCCACATTAACTAACAGGCACTTGTTGCATTGCTCTGTTCAGTGGCTCTGATGTTAGACTATGTTTGTTCTGAGCACTTAAAAATGCACGGCTTATTATACAGATCAATGGAAATCACATTTCCTTGGCTGAATCCTTGTTGCTGTTGTAGGCTACTTAGAACTCAACACTCTCTATACTGTATGTAGGAAAAACAGACGCTGCACAGACATTAATGAGTGAGTACGCATTTAACCCTTAAGGCGTACTTGGCCCAGTTAAACCGTGCCTGAGCTCGTTTGACCCCAAAGTCCGGTTCATTTGACTTTGATTAGTGTGATCGCTCCGTACCGTGCCTGGGCGCGGCACGCTTAACCTTGCTGTGGCCCAAGTCATCGACGCGACAGTTGTTTCATTACAAACAGCATGGCGGCAAAGGGAACACTTTGGTCTACAGCAGAAGTGCAATGTTTATTGGAAATCAGGGCAGACGAGAGTATTCAGGAGCAACTGGATACAACACACAAGAACTATCTACTTACTTGTGGGTATCAAAGAACCACGTGAGCAGTGTCGGCAAAAGCTGAAAAAAAAAGCGTGCTCGGTATCTGAACGTGCGGGATGCGCTCCGTAAAATCTGGTAGCTCGTCGGACATCAAGGACATATTCCAGTGGAACGATTATGTGGATAAAATAATTGGCCTGAAACCAAGTAGCCAACCTAATGTTTTGGAGTAAGCGTGCCCTGGCCCTGAATGTTAACTGCAGTGTAAATTGTTTATTAGGAAAAAACCTCTTCAGGTGAATCATCTCGTTTTCAAGAGGGTCCTAGGCACACAAAATTACAAAACAGTTACATTCATACAAACAGACAATCGCTTCCCCTCTCACTGATTCCCTTAAGTTATATCCGAACATATACAGCAGAAGTACATACATATACTTAAATCTTATCCACATCCACGTGAGTGCAGGCCAGCGGGGGAGTCAGGAGGGGACAATCGTGCTCGGGCACGGTTCAAGGCAACTGGGCCAAGTGTGAGTACGCCCTTAAGGCAGATATCGTGAAGTGAACAACTCTATTTATACACGGAGTGACCCTTCCTCCATTAAGTACATCTCTTGAGCTTGTCAAAAAAGAGGCGGATATATTATCTAAGTCGGAGTCCTTGCTAAAATGTCTAACTTGCAGATGCAGACAGGATAGCCTGTCAAAGGTTTCATATTAACAGTCTGCCTGACCATTATTGGTAAAGATGAGGCGGTACATTAGGGCCATTGTAGGTCAAAGAAACAATTACAGAGGTGGTGGAGATGGGGGTAATTATCTTGTAATTCTCAATTATTAAGATTAAGTAATAACTTGGTGATAAAAAAGAATTGGATTTTATTTGAGCTCATACATTTGGGAGAAAATAACTCAGACAACATTCTTGAAGATTAAAGTCACAAAGAAGAATTCTTCTGAAGAAACCATATTGTTTCACTTTGAAAGGTTTGATCAAACTCAGCACACCAGCATTTAGCATACAGTATATGTAAGCTATCTCAGCGATATCCATGTTAATTGCATTGCTCCTAATGCAAAAATCAATATGTTGATTTCTTCTTCAGATGGCATGTGATGCGGTTGATCCAACCTTGCAAAGTAAAGCGATGTAGTTCCTCATATATTTCTGACTTGCAGTATTTTTCTCGCAATATGACATAATATCAGAAAAGAAGAAATATCAGATTTCCTCACAAATCTCTGACGTTATAATCTCAGATACAGAATATAGGATAATAGAGAGTTTTCTCTGAAATATTTCTAGACTATTTTGCTGTCCTTCTCTCTCTCGTACTCTCTCCTGTTCTCTCTCGATTTTCCGGGAGATTTTGCTTTTCCAGGAGATTGTATACCCTTTACGGGGATCCGGGAGCCACTACTAAAATGCGGGAGACTTCCGGAATTTACGGGAGAGTTGGGATGTCTGCAATTGGCGCTAATTGCAGACATCAGGATGCTAATATTAGCATCCTTGTATATAGACAGGCTGTATGCTAGCAGGTTGATATCAACTTGCTAGCATACAGCCTGTCTATGTACCAGGATGCTAATCTACCTGCTAGCATACAGCCTGTCTATGTACCAGGATGCTAATCTACCTGCTATCATACCACCTGGTATATGTACCAGGATGATAATCTACCTGCTAGCATACAGCCTGACTATGTACCAGGATGCTAATCTACCTGCTATCATACCACCTGGTATATGTACCAGGATGATAATTTACCAATATAGCAATAATATTAGCAATAATACTGTGTACAATATGTACCACATACCTGATAACATAGCCTATAGCTGTCCTACAGTAGGCTATATAGCAGGCTGTTAATCTACCCATAAACATGTAAATGCATCTGCTGTCAGGCTGATCATATCCAGTAGCAGGCTGCTTTTCTCTCACACACCCCCCCCTACTGTGAAGCAGGAAATGTCACGCTCTGCTTTGCCATGTTTCTGCCAGTTCTGTTCCAAAACAGTATGCCTTCAACGGTAAACAGAATGTCTGTTGTACATGTTAAACTGAAACTCAGGCAGTGGCCCTGACGTTGTTGTTAAGGAACAAGGTAAAATAGTGTTTCCAGACGTTGTAGTTGGTTTACAAACTGTGATGCTTTTAACTTAATGTCTTACAATCTTAAATGCATTTACCATTTACAATCTTGAAAATCTGACAGGACATCATTGCTTATGCTTACTGACAATAACAACACATGTTCCTTTACTCCTAGCTAAAGGAATCTGCATATTTATTTTAATGTAAAGCTGACATGATTTTACATGTCAAGTCTGCAAACTGTCAAATGAAAAACATTTGTCTATCATGTGGTGCAACAATCAATTGTTTGGCTTACATTCAACCAATCAGAACTCAACCCACATGAAGATGATTGCTGATCAAAGATGCTCAGTGTGCATTCAGTAGACTAAACTTTTGCTATGTTTAGTAAACTCGTAAACTAGTAAACTCGACTCGTTTCTTCAACAACATTTTCTATGAGTTTAAACTCACTCAATTCACATGTTGCTGCGTTTCATAGGCGTGACAGATTTGAAACAGTCACACTACACTGCCAGATACAATTATCCAACGTTCACTGAACGTAAATTATACATAACGCCATAATGAATGCAGTCTTAATTGCTAAATTGCTAAACTACCCACCTGGACAGTGATTGGTCGACGACTCTACAACCAACTGAAAAACTGTTTTAAATTGACAGCTGAGAAAATTGTACAGTTGTCATAGATGCAAAACCAATTACTAGTGTTCAAGGGGAAAATAATAATAATACAAAGGTGGTCGGAATTATTTTAGCTATACGTTCTAAATCAGTGGCAAAATTTGAGAAAACTTTTATGTAAATACAGTAATTTATCATAAATAATCCACAGTCATGGACAGTATTTGAAGAAGAATTTGTTTAGCTTTTGTGCCTTGTTTGCATATAGCTTTTACTAGAAGAAGAGCCAAGATATTCCACACTCTGGCAGGCACACATTCAACTGTGGTTTGAACTGCAGCTGGCATGATAGCTATAGACTGTATGCTCTTTTGGCATTGCCTGTGGAGATGGTTGTCTCTGCAGTTAAGTCTCCGATCAAAGGGAATCGATTCCTCTGACCTTGTTCAAATCAAAGCATGAGTCAGATGGTCCAAGATAGCGCTGCCTCGGCCAGCGTTTACATCTGTAGAGAGAACCACACCGTGTTAATGATGATGGAGAATCAATACATATTATGAAGCTTCAAGCTATGATAAAATCATTAGGACATAGAAGGGGCCCGAAGCTTTAGGCCAAACCCCACAACACGCACACACACACACACACACACACACACAAATACATTTGCGGTTTATATCTATATATCACAGGTGCACGCATTCATGGCTGGTTGAATCCTGGAGGTGTATGTTCAGACATGCACACAACAGCTTCATCACTGTTAAATTCGATAACTAATTACAGCCAAGAAGGCATTTCTATACCCAAATCCTTCTTTATAAACCATATTTTAAGGACTAACCTTTATTTTCCACATTTTCCAGCTGGTTATTACTTCATATATACAGTGAGGTTACTGATTTAGTATAGCCAATTCACATTGTAAACATTTTCATAGCCGCTACGATGTGGTGTGAAGATAAATACTGCCCTCTAGAGGTTTCCTGGAGAAACTGACGCTGCGGCCCGCTGTCAATTGCTTGGCTTTTCTGAACGTCTCATTATTTGTCTGTCGCACTTCCTCTAAATGTTTCTTATTCTCTCATTTATGCTCTCTATCTACATGTTCTTATTTGGTTATCTCATTTAATGCATCTTAAATGGCAGAATGTTTTGAGACGAGGTACATTGCTGTCTTTTATCTGTGAAAACAAGAAGTGCTATGGATTAATCCTCCAGACAAGCAAAGCAGTGAAACAAAACGGAAAACCACAGGAAAAGGATCGTTATTACCTCCTAAAGGTCAAGCGTTAAGATTCTTAATTTTAAAACAAACCTCACAAGGCAGCAATTATTGATAACAGGTGTCACAAGACACTTTTAAAAGGCAATTAAATAATTTGTGGAAATTTAAAAAATGAGTAAAATTCGACATGCAGCTAAATGTTTTCTATTCAGTAGGCCTAGTACCTACCGCACATCATATTAGTGAATATAAAACAAATGCCTCCCTCCACGCCACATATGGGCCCTTGTGTTGTGCTGTGCTGTGTTGTGTTGTCAACAGTGGTTGCTTTGGGAAGTACCTATCTTTGTATAAAGGATTTTTCTTGTGGTTCAGTCATTTCCATAATGCTCTCTGTCTCTGGCGACCTCTGGCAGTTGAATCGGAGTACTGCAGCATCTTGCAATCCAAAAAAATATTAATAACTAAATAAATAAATCGATTCTGGTGTTGACTGTGTGGTCTGCGGTTACACTGGATGATTTCCTCACATTCAGACCATTCTCTAGTTTTAATGGTAATAAACAATAAGCAATAACATTAATGTTTACTACGTGTAATGAGCCTTCGCTTATTAATGTCTGACCAACCAGAGGACACTAATGCACACACCACATCCCTGAAAATCTACCCATAATATTATACACTTTCAACTAGGTATATTGTATTATATGTTTAAATCATGATCTGGTTTACTGACAATTAATAAATTTTCTTTGGCTGAAATGTCAGCAGTTTTAGTAACTCTGAAGCATCAAAACCAAGGTATGTACAACAAGATATAAGCTCATCTGAGTACTTGTGTTTTCTGTTTTTTATTTATTTTGCAAACCCCTGTACCAGTCAACCCCCTGCAGTACCTGCAAGAGCAGCTAGGGGCAGGCGAACCCCATCTGAGAAACACAGCAGCAAGGTACTCTCATATGTAGTGTGTAGAAAAGTGTGTATCGCTAATAAAAAGCATTTCCCCTACAATCTCAATATAATCAAATCTCCAAATTTTAAGCCAATCTGCCTAACTGCTCTCACTGATGCAGAGGAGTGAGAGACTAGGCTATAACTGTGAGTTACTTTGAGATAGTATGACTAACTATAAACGTGTTGGCGTTCAGAAAATCCTTCCAATTGCCAATCCTGGAAGTTTCCTATCCATTATCGTTATCGTTGTCTAAATCTCAACAATTACACATATTGATGTTGTTTATATTTGTGCTTTTTCTGTTGTTTTCCTTTCAGTGAATTTGCTTTGGAGTTTTTATTTAATGTAAAACAAATATATAAAAAAATAAAAATAAAATAGAAGTAAACTTATGTTAATTCTAATGCTGAAGTTACATTTAAAGCCATGTTTAAATATGCACAATGCTCAGATAGTTCCAGTTTTCACTGTCATGTTTTTAAATCACCAGGATGACCAAGTCTTAAACACAAGCACATGTGAGATATCAATCACTTTGAAAGCTAAATGTGTTTAGTTCATGCTCTAAACGATGTCTCTAAATTGGTTCACTTATGGTTGTAACAGCAACGCTGTCAACTCAATCAGATCAATCTTTGCATATCTGACATCCCACTATAGAATTTTTGATTTATTTTATTTTTCTTTCAAATAAATGCATGTTTAAAATGGCTGACACACATATTGTAGATTAGAACATAACATAACTTTAGGCAGGAGTAGGTACCAGCAAATCATATGTGTGCGATATTTCACATTGGTGCTCTGTTCCCACGAGTGACTAAAATGTTACCTGCTGTTGCACTGAGAGGTTTGTCTCATGATGGAGAGCTGATGATTTAGTTAAGGAAAGGGCATTCAATACCTTTAAGAAGAGATAATCAATTATATATAACTGTGTTTGTCTGTCTACTTATATATCTACAGTATCTATCTATCTACAGAAGTACTGTATTAATGTCTGTCTGTCTGTCTCACTGTCTGACTGACTGTCTGACTGTCTGACTATCTATCTACAGTATACTGTGCCTATCTATTTATCCATCTACAGCTATCACTGTGTTGGTCTATCTATTCAGATGTTTATTAATTAATATAATGCACATGTGCCATTCTACAGTATAATCCTGAAAACATTCCTGGCTAGCGTGCCAGTAGGAATGTTCTACAGGGCACTGAAGCAGAAACGGAATTCTGTGTCTGCATTATGGAACAACAGGGAGCAAAACAAAGTGTTCCACTTGGGAGGAGAGGTGATCATGGGAAGTTTAGACTATGAAATGAAAAGTCAGCAAACATCTGGAATATGGAATATCATCGATCCAAAACATTTTATTTCTGTTTACTTTATTTTAAAATAAACAGATGGGTACAGTATATTGTAAATGAGATGATACACAACACTGAAGAGGTAAATATTAGTGAAAAGAATCACATGGGGAATAAATGTATGCATCATGTGATTATACCCAGTCTAGCATTCACTTAGCATCTTAGCACACAGTAGAGTCCATCTTTGAGAATCAGTAATGACTCATTCACGCCAAATTATAATGGTGCTCAGCAAAACAACATTAGTGTATTTTGGTATATCCTCCATTGAAGCTACTTAAAAATAAGACCACATGGTCTCAAAACCCCATATGATAACTTGGTACTGTCACATGCAGGCTCTGTGGCAGCGTACTATACAGTACGCAAACATTCATTTTGGCAAATCAAGGAAGCTCATGTTCAATAGCAATTCAGAAAGTTACTTTTAACCATGAAAAGTTATCCTATGTGACTTTAAAGGAATGTGGTACTAGGTATTACGTTGAGGGCTAGGTAGCTTCTCCAGCTCTTTCTTGATAAGAGGCACTGTGTAGGTGTACAGAAGCTATGCATACACTATGTACTGGACGTACTGTGACTGCTAACTGAAATATGACTCTCCCCCACACGGGGCGAGATGCTATAGAATTCATTTGGTCAAACATACATGCACAAAGATGTGTTATAAGGCGTTGTAGTACAACATTATATATGTAGTAAAAAATAATACAGTAGGTACATAGACCTGGGCATTTTAACATGTTATAGAAACATACCCTGAATGAACATCTCTCCCAAAAGACAACAAAACAGACAAAATGACAGCAAAACTATCCATGTTGCATCCTGCTAAATTGTTTTACTCTTTCCAAACCGCTCATAATAAATACTGGTTTACTGTTACATAAAGAAATAAAACAAATCTCTTCTGAACTCATTCTTCTGTGAATTTGATGTGTGTCTGTTTGTCTGTTTTGCTCTGATCAGTGAGAGTAGTTTGTCTGTTGCCAGAACCTAGGCCAGAAGACTCTCCCAAACTACAAGTACTGCTCCCTTTTCTCTGGTGGGGTACTTTTAACATTTGGTCTGCAATTCAAAGGAAGAAAAACATGTTTCAGTCAATGCAATGCCATATCGCTACTGAGAACAATTTAAAAGGAACATCTACAAAAAACAGAAGTCATAAGTGTAGGCTTTGTATTTAACAAAAACACCATCTCATACAGTTAACATCCAGTATAGACAGGGAAAAGATCTAGTATTGGGTCCGCAGTCTCGTGTGGACCGAAAGCAGAAGGTCTAAAACCTAATGTGTAATGCTTTAAGAATCCGTCTTTAAGTCTCAGTAGGTACAGTGGAGAAACACAGGCGGGGATCATAGGGAGGTACTACAGTATATTCAATTGCAGGAAGACAGAGGGCCCAAATTTGGGAGCTAGGAGCCACAGGAATAGAGCAGGGCAGACAGTGATTGGACAGATGGAGAGTCCTGGATAAAGAGGCGGGGGCTGATCAGTCAGGGAAACTAGTCTCACTCAACAACTCTGCCCTGAATTAGAGGAGAGAAGAAGACAGGTCAGGACAGGAGGGGCACAACACACTTCAAGATGTCACCGCCGGCACAGTGTTAGTGGGTGATGATTTGGGCCTCGTAGGAGATGACCACTTCATTATAATTACAATTATTACGTTTTAATGAAGTAGACATTGTGTAATTAGTTTGTACTTTAAACATTTTGAAGAATTTAGAAATGTTTTACCATTTATGAATGATCATGTATACATTTACACTTAAGCTGTATAAGGTTACTTATTATTTACCTTATTATAAAGTGAAAACTATTATGAAAAGTGATATTGCCACATGGCTGCGGCCTACTGTAGAGTAAATGTTGAGTAAGCTGCAGTAGGAAAGCTTCATTGGCTGTTACCGGGGGTTACAAGTCATTTTATGAGGTAAAATGTCTCAGTGTTTCCTTGGGAACAGTTTCATAAGCTTTGTTGAACACTATTTATTTCAGGAGCCTACAGCTGTTGTTGACAGGCCAGTGACAACCCCCTCCACCACACCAATACCCCAAAGTTATAACTATTTTCCCTTTTATATTTACTAATTTACTGTTTATTAACACAGTCAACACAGTCAACAATGATTTAGACTATAGCCTAATTATTGACACGATTATTCAGCGTTACAGGAGATAACTGATCATTTTAATAGCTGCAGACTAGATTGTAGCATATTATTAGGTATTTAAAGTACAGGTTTACACAGTAAATGAGTTGTAAATGTCTTCAACAAAGGGTTAGTACATGAAGCATGGCGATGAAACATCCTATTTTAGCACCTGCTATTGAGTATCAACATGTTAGTCTCTTTATCAAAGACACATATTTACATCCACCATGAAGCAAACCAGTTAGATGAACAACCAATAGGTATGAGCACATAAAACTGTAGATATACAGAACGGCAATGTTATTCACGAGAAAGGTTTGTGAATCTCTTGAAATAGGGCAAATTATGTAGCCTCGCGAGACCAAACTGATCTCACAAGCGTGAGATTCAGTCTGGAAAGCCTCGGAATCATTTTGAATGTGTCCGAGTAGCAGCTGAGCTTTCCATTAAGCGTCCTGTTGATAGCTATACGGGCGTGGTTTAGGTGTGGGGCGTGGTTTTGCTATACGGGCGTGGTTTAGGCGTGGGGCGTGGTTTTGCTATACGGGCGTGGTTTAGGTGTGCCGACAGCATAAACGACCAGACTGTTCTTCAAATCAACTGCCAATAAATTGCAAAAGGTCTTTTTTTTTCTAGACCTGCCCTTTAAAAAATGGGTTCTGTGTAGATGGAATTGTGACAACAATTCATCTGGCATGTTAGGTTCTAATCAGGTGTGCATTACAGAACTACGGCATATATTTCTACCCATTCACATATTCGTTAATTGTCTACATACTAGACAATAAAACAGACACGTCGTTGGTGATTCATTTCAGACCTCTGTGGCACATCTAAAACACCAGTTAACTCCATCCTTGGAGGTTTTCCTGAACAGATCATAGAAGCAATGGAGATAAACTGGTGTTTTCTCTGCACTTCAGATTCAAGTAAGATCACAAACCCTTTTCTGACAGCAGTTTATTTAAAAAATTTTACTTCTGCGGCAACAACGGACACGATTTGTTGGCGTGGCCCCCTGACTGCACCATTAGAGGGTGGAGATACACAGATGATCAGGGCTAGAAGTACCAACATGAAGCACAGGACTGCTGCACACTGGGAACTGTGAGCACCAGTCAAAACTACGCCACAGCCAGGTGAGATTTCCCCGTCTGTTCTCTAAAGACCGTGATGTATTTTGCTTTTCACGTCATGAAGTGAATGATTTATTTTATAATGTTCAAACTGGATAGGGCATGTTTGTAAGTCAAGTTTAGGGGAGTTGTGCTGATTTGGGCGATTTTAAATAACAACTCGTGAAAAATGTCCGATCATGTCACGTACACATTTGTTAAAGTTGAAGTTGAATAGTAGTAGCCTACATTATCACAAAACATTCCCAAGGTAATACTGTACGTATACGATTGAGAATGTGTGTGTGTGTGTGTGTATGTCACAGGTGCACTTTTATTTCTTAGCTGGTAATGTCAGTAAGAAGTGGGCGGGGCCAAGCATGTCCTGTGCTTTCTGTTTGGGTGGCTGCTGGAGGGAGAGGGGGCGGGGTTTACACGTACTCCCTGGCTGTTGACGGCTGTGATTGGCGGTAGTATTGCTGCCCCCGTCTGTCCTCATTGGAGCAGGAGCAGCAGAGGAATGACCCGCCCAGCACCGTCAGACTGGCAGCTGCCCAGCCCACGAAGAGGGCGGAGCCAAACTCTTACCTGCAGTAACACAGGGGCGGGGGGGGGGGGGGGACAAAGTAACCCCTTGGCTGGGTGGTTGCGTCCATGCTATTCAC
>JAOEGT010000020.1:1942095-1953676 GCA_025447795.1 Speoplatyrhinus poulsoni
ATATATACTGTAGGTAAATATATATATTGGTAAATAACCAAACTAACAAATGAATTGGATAACCAAGGAGGCAACCCTAAAATAAACCCTTTTTCGGTGTCATAACATTAAATTGTCTGTTCCATTTTTTAGGAGCTAGTGCACTTTGGGTGTAGACAAAACAATGAAGCAACCAATTCATTGTTGGTGCACTGGCATACCTAAATTAATTTGAGTACATTTTACGATTGATAGGTTTTTCTTATGAGACCTGTGAAAAGGGTCCATTGTGTGTTGGGTTAAATACGTTTAAAGGGTGAATATACTTTATTTGTTCTTCAAAAAGAGTGGGCTTTCAGGACAGTAAATTATGATAATGTGCAATATGTCATTCTCACATTTATTTATTCTTGACTATGGTATTATAAAAATATGATGGTAATGGTAAAGCCATTCTGTTATACCTTTTAAAATATTGTTGCCCAGCTCCAATGGTGTATAATGAACATGTACTCTATGTAGCATGCTTTTTGTAGACTGCGGAACCGCCACCCCACAATCCTTTGTGTGTCTGTTATAGGCGATATTATTTCTTCGTTTCCATAGTGACCAGGAACCAGCACGTGTTGTCTCATCTGATGGTGACGAAGCCTGTGCACTGTATACCTTGCACATACAATACAGTAAATGCCTTTAGGCCGTGGACAGCACACGTTTTGGCCCTAGTCCTAGAGAAATGATGACAGCTTGGAGCACCTGTAACTAATAATTGTCATTCTGACAGTGTATGGACAGTTCAGCTATGTTTAAACATTATTGTAGTCACATTATTTCCACTTTACTGAGAATAAGGGGACTGTAATGAAACATATTACAAGTGACGAGGAATTTTATTAAATTCCTTTTGGCACCAGTGAAACTACTTATTACTATATCCCTAGTGGAAGATTTTCTTACGGGCCCTTCCCTCACCTCAAATCAGCAAACTTTAACTTTAAAGACCAATACACCCTAACATTAGTCTGTCCTCTCTCATGCACGTTCACTTAGCCTGGCTCCAGTAGAGTAATATTTCCAATAAGCGTTGCGACATCTTTAAAAATATAACAGCTATTACTGCAAATAAATTGTAAAGAAATGTAAGAATATTGATATGTTTCCAGAGAAATGTAGAAATGTATATAATGATTCTATATACTTACTTACTGAACTACTGAGGTAAATTGCCATAATAGGGGAGCATTATGAAATATCGCTGTATAAAAGCATGTGAAGCCAACACAACATTACATTATTTAAGCAGCCTATTTCTAATCCGTTTACGGTTTCTGAATAATAGCCTATATTAATCTAATGTAGTTATTGATGTGCACATCACTCTTGATAATATGCCTGTCCTGCAGACTCAACTTGTTTATGCTATAGTAGCCTGTAGTTACTGTATCATAAAATATATTTACAGATTTGGTCATCTGCAAATTTTGAACATTAAACGTTTACTTACGGTTTGTGTAGCCCACTGTACTGGCGATCAACATTAGTTCCTTGCCTTGCATATTTCGCTGATACTACTGTACGTAGCTGGCCATATCCTCATAGGGGCGTTACCAAGAGAGAGACAGGCTATGTAATAATAATAATAATAATGTAAACCGGTGCATAAAGGAATACAATAAAGATACATAACATGATACAGAAATTACATATGTTAATAAAAATGGTTAATGGAATCAGATTTTTTGTTGCTATGTCTGAAAGTCAGCACCATGCTAATCTGGTGGAGGAAGTGCATATTACAGTTTCATAGATGGTTTTATCCCTTTTGTAGTCAGGTGGTTTAGTTAATTTTCCGTTGCCGGGTGGATAAATGTGCCATTTTTTGCATGATGTTTCCTTATCAAGTAATTTAATAGCCTAGGTTTCCCTCTAAAATGTATATTTAAAATATAAAATTGCGAAACTATCAATATAAAAAAATACAGCTATTTTCAAGTCCTTGTGCGTCAAACAATGATCAGATGTTTTTAGGTTTTCTTTTCTTTCATTGAAGATTTCTGCAAATCTTCAGACTTCTTAAGCACCATTTAATTGACAGATAATTCAATAGTACATTTATTTATATACCACTTTTCTAACCTTTAGGCCACTCAAAGCGCTGTGTATGATTGCCTCACATATACTCATTCACACACACATTCATTAAAGATGGTGGTTTCAGCCTTGCAAGGTGTCATCAAACCACCGGGAGCAGTTAGGTAATGTCTTGCTCAGGGACACCTCAACACTTGGTCAGGAGTTAACAGGATTTGAACCAGCGACTTGCGCCCCTGCCACCAAATTAAATAAATACAATTCTAATTTGTAATAAAAAATTAACACTTTTGGAGAGTGTGAGACTGTTCTGGGAAAATTAATATGATGTTATACAGTAAATGTAAATTCACTTTTCATTCATCCTTACATTTCTCCATAATTTAGTTGATCCATCTATCCGTCCTCTAGTCATTGTCCTCTGGAGGAGCTAGGTTCCCATGTAAACTGATGCAGAGTCCCCAATATTGTCTTTATGGACACTCTCAGGTATCCATCCACCTGTATGTTACATGTATACCATCGGGTATACATGTACTGTAACATGGGCAGAACACAGTGCTGTACATTGTGTGTGTGTGTGTTTTCTCCACGGGAAGTACCTTTACTGCAGTGGCTGCAGCAAGCGGTACAGTACTTTCGCCTGCAATCTCTCTCACTCAGTCTCCCAGGAAGCCGTCAGCCTGCGGAAAGCAGTCTCCAAAACTACAGCGACGTAGTGTGGTTATGTAATAAGGTGTGATTAATTCATTCATTAGGTATTGTAATCTATGAGTGGCCCTAGTGCTTGTAACAGGTTATTGGAAGAAACTGTGATTTTTCCTGATCAAATGTGATGCCATCTGTCATTTCATGACACTTGGATATTATATTCAGTGGCTTAATACAAAAAAATACCAAAAAAAACACACACGCCAGTACAGAATACAGTATTACTGAAGGGGAAATAATTTTGCATTATGGAGTATGTACTCTGTCTGTTTGTATGCATGTCTGTATGTCTGTTTGTGAATAACTCAAAAAGTTCGGTACCACTTAACAATAAGACTACCCTTATATTTATGAATAGTTTATAATTAATGTATTATTAGGTTATGAACTATTTATATACAATTCATAAACTGTTATAACACATTAGATTAATAGGGACAGTGGTGACCTGTAGCTTACCCAGTAGTGAGCCAACATTTGTAGCTGTACTGCTAAGGCTCAGATTGGGCAAATACCGTACAACTACAAATTATATCCCAGGCTTCTATTTACTCAACCAATGAATTAAACCGACCTTTATTTGAGACAGGCGTCTATAGGGGAACTCTTGCTAAGAAAATATTGTACTATTTTATCAAATTGGTTATTTAAACCAGTATTAATATTTTTTTGTATGTGTTGTGTTGTGATCACCATCATCATCATGAATGGATTGATTATAATATTGGGCACAGAGCAGGTGAAATTCTATAAATTAAGGATAATATTCACAACTCCGTATATGGTTTGCTGTAAACACATTGTGCTTTACAATATAATATACTTTTTTAAATTTAAATAACCTTTATTAAACCAGACAAAATATTGCTTAGATTAGAATCACTTTTTCAACATAGATACACAAATATAAAATAAAAATTAAGAATAGTTCATTCAATTATACATACATAATTATACAAGCCTCATTAATCAGATCAAGCAAACTGCTATTAACAGCCATAATGTCCTATAGTGCTCTGCTCCATATCCTTTAGAATTGATAGAAGGAATAAAGTCAGTAATTTTCAGAGAGGTTTATATAAAATATTTTTTACACAATTCTTTACGGAACAGATAATTTGAGATGGATCATGGCTTTTACTTGTAATTACTTGTAAGAAAAAAAGTAAAAAAGATCTTGGATATGATATTAGGCATTAGCCCAATAAGTGCCTTTATATAAAACATATTCAACAGGTATGCCTTTGTACGTAAAAGGTGGGCCATTTGGCTTTAGAATATAGGATGCAATGATGTTTTCCTATAATTACATCCAGTGAAGAATCATAGTGCAGAGCGATAAACAATATCCAATGTTTGCAGACATTGGGCAGAAGCATTCATGTAAATCAAGTCACCATAATCCAGCATGGGTAGGAAAGTTGCAGACACTAAGTGTTTTATAGCTTGAATGGATAAGCATGATTTGACCTATAATATAAGCCTAGCATTATCTCATGTTTAACCCAAGTAATTCCCAAATAAGAATAACCCAATACTGTACAATCCATTATTATCTCTGCACATATACCCAGAACACGCCCCCCCCACCCCCCCCACCCCCCTCATAATGAATAAGGCTGGCCCTTTGAGACCATAGCAGCAAAATGTAATTTATAATATGATCGATGCTGATGTGCCAGATTGAATGTGCACAGTGGGGATGGAGGCCAATGAGATATGCGTAATTAGGAAAAGCGTTCCTTAAACTACAGCATTCACCTGGCATAATCAGGCACAGGTTTGGCACATCGAGAACAGAGTATGCCACAGAGGCTACTGTAACGCTCCTGTACTGTTACTGCCTGGGTTATTACCAAACCCCCTCCATTTATTCATCATTTAACCTAGCACAGTCATCATCGATCATATTATAAAATAATTTAAATTTTATGCATTGACTCTGGAAGTCAATTATGGATCGCTACGTAACATAATGTTGGGAGATACTTTTTAGAAAAACCAAGATGGCATGTGAAACATCTCTGCTGCAAACCAATCAATAGACAGAGAAGTGGCTATGACATGATACAGAACTGTTTCCTGTTTTTGACATTATCCATTGTCTATGACTACAATGACCAGGAGTGCAAAATATTTATGCATTCTGTTCAGTTTTGAATTTACAATATTCCTAGTACAGATATATTGATTTAACATTTCCTATCTCTGCAGGAGAATGTTCTAAGAAAGATTCTTCTCACACGCTACTTTGGAAATCAAAGGCTTCTCTCGAAGTCAGACTTTGGGACTGGAACCTCCTTATCAGGTATACAACTTTGTCAAGTCATTGTCTAGAGGTACTAAGAACCTCAAATGAACTAAATAACCCCAAACTGACATGAAAGTGCTCATCTTCTGGAGCAAAGTGCGCTTTGACAGTTTCTCCCAGATTTTTTTACCCATCTGAAGAAACCATTTTTATTCATCTGGATAATAGACTAAAGTAACAGTTGGTGGTAACTGCTAGGGCTGTTACCATTAATAATAGATCACTGATTATAACTGTAGACTGAAGATTGGAACATTAATTTGAAATAGAATATTGCTTAAAATATCTAGGCATGTATACCTTCCCCCCTTGATTGACATCTTCCTACCTAAGCCTATGTTGAACAGTCTCAGTCTCAATGAAACCAGTTATTGTTTTTTGTGGGGGCGGGAAAACTGACACCTTTGCTTGGTTCTTTCAACTCAAGTTTTCTGACATCAGAAAATTTTGATCACGGTGCTGCACAACTACAACATAATGCAAAGAGAGCAGTATTTAAATGAATACATACTTTAAATTGTATTAAAAAATAGTGATAGTTTATAGATTAAAAGTTGCATAGGTTAATTTTGGCAAATAGCAGCTCTGTCATATGCTGCACCTGCTTTTTCAGCCTTAACGCATTACACATGACACATGACATGTTCTTCCAAAAAAAGGTACCATATGTCTTTCAAAGATGTTGAAAACTCAATGGTTCACCTGCAGGTTCTCCACTGCTGGACACTGACAGTGCAGGCAGCAGCGTGGGGGAGATCCAGTGTCTTTTAGACAATGTGGGGGCATCAGAGCTGGTTATTGACCTCATTGTAAACACCAAGAATAGCCAGGTGTTTGAAGAGAGCATCCTTCTAGGCATTGCTCTTCTCCAAGATGGAAACACACAGATACAGGTATGATGACATGTCATTTAACCATTTCCACAGATATTACAGTAGGAACATGGAAGTTTTGATGTACTTTGATGACCTCCCTCTTATTCAGAACTCCTTCTACAAGAAGCTGTACAAGCAGAAGCCTTCAGAGATGTTTTTCAAGGTGTTCTATGACAAAATGCGTCTGGCACAGCAGGAGATCCGGGCCACTGTGTCTGTCAACATGTTTGAGTTGAGCTGCAAGAAGAGAGATGATGACAGTTATGTCCCTGGCAGCAGGTCTAACACAGGTACAGGATAGTTTATGGTAGCCTTTCAGCATCTGTTCATTTCATGGCGTCTTTACAAACAAATGAATGGAGATAAGAGCTAGGGGTGAACAATAATAGGTGTTTCAATGATATTAACCCTCTTTCGTAAAAAATGCCTTGCATTATGCACCTACGAATGGTAGTCAGAGGGACCAGTTTACCTTTCGGATCATATCTTCAGAACGGTAAAGGAAGCTCACGTTTTTTTTTCTTCATAATCTAGACACTCTGCTGAAGAGAGCGATGTAAGGCTTGTGTTAATTGGCATAACAGGAGCTGCACAAGACAACGACAAAGCTAAGACAAAAAAAAAAATCTACTCAAGTAAAAGTAAAAAGTATCTCAGTTAAAATGTAGCTCAGTTAAAATGTAATAAACTTTACTAGTTACTTTTTTTAAACAGCCTGTGCACGCTTTCTTTTTTTCTCCGAGGAGCACGTGCCCCTAAATGAAATAAATTGGGAGTGCAGTTGACATTTTATTATTTAATTATTATGTAATTTATCGTTTAACATGTTACTCTCTATAGTGCATATGTCTGATTGGCTTGGTCAGGCTTGTAGTTTGGTTTTTGACATAACAAGAAACGTAATTACAGTGTATGATCAAGTTTGACCTTAAACTAATATATGTGATGAGGTCTGCTCAAAATTGTGACATGGTCACATTGGCTACTGTATAGATTTATTTACACGTCGTTAATGTTAGATGGGCTATGCTACTATTTCTCCATATTTAATGTGGATATTTAAGGTATAGAAGATTGTACAGTAGCTTCCACAGGTGGGAACAAGTCAAGGTTTTTCAAGTCAAAAGTAAGTCTTACTCTCAAGTCAACACGAAAAATAACAGCACAGATCATATTTCAGTGTGCTTCTTGCCAAATGAGTCTACCTATTACCTATTATTATCAAAATCAGCACTTCATGGGCTGAAAACAGAACTGTCATATCTGTTAAATTTCACCACAGGACCTGGCTGGTTTTCATTGATACACTTACTCATACGTCATCAAATTCAAATGTTAACGTTAATGTTAATGAGAGAACACTTCTATTCTAAAATGTCCAATATCAAATTTTGTCTAGGGTGGACATCTCTCAATGATGTGTAATGGAAGTTAGACAAAATATTTGTTCTCAGGCCTGTTCCTGCGGTCACATGTCAAAGGCTTGTGACCACACAAGCCTATTAAAAGAACATTGTGTTCAGATCGGTTGTTAATATACTGAGAGAAGTCAGCCATGGCCATCTGATAATCATGTATGTTCATATTTAAGTCTAGAAATACAAATGTACTTATTTAGCTGCAGCCATTAACAAAAGGTTTACTTATACTCAATTGACTCAAGCTTGCCACAGTATATCTAAATCAGTTTGTTTTTGTGACCACACAGCAGGCATAGACTCAAGGCTTCATATAAGGGAGGAAATGCGAGGCCAGCTAAAGGAGGCGTCCACCGCAACTTCGAAAGCGTTCTATACCTTCAGAAAGGAAGTGGACAGTGACCTGGAGGCCCTGGGCCAGAACTGTGAGACACCTGGATCTGAGGAGGTGGTAGAAGAAGTGCAGATGAGTCCAGCCATTGCCATTATGAACCCTATCCTACGTTTCCTGCAGTTACTTTGTGAAAACCACAACTCAGATTTGCAGGTACTGGCTCCATTGTGTAACATAATATTGGCAAAATTCCCGTTATTATAAAAATCTGCACTTTATGGGCTAAAAACTATTAACCCGGTGTTTAAATTATGCCTGTTTTTCACCGCCACATTTATCAACGTGCGATCATTCTTACGGTTGTTTGGCGAGATAATGGTTTCCTAAATCACACGTGAGTGCTATCGTAAAATGAATTCTGCGCGCTGATTGATAAATTAGGGCCATTGTGAAAATGTACATGTATATTTGATTGTGAAAAAAATGCACTACTTTGGCTGTGGGTTGTGTTTTCTTTCGTGGGCCTGTTTCACATCAGATGTAATAAAACAACCAAAAAAACATAAATTATAAATCATAAATTATTATTTGTCTTCTTTATTTTTTAAGAAAAAAAAATGGACTGGTATTGTGTTACCTAACATGTTACCTATTCACTGTCAGCTAGGCATGGCACGAAATTAAAAATGTATGTCACGATTATCTTGGCCCAAATAATAATATTATCGCAATTATTTATTATATTATTAGCCGAGCCTTCAGCCATTGTGGAGATTGACTGGAAAGATGCGGGATTATAAATCAATTAGTAAATCAATACAATTGAACTGTTCAAATGAGCTAGACAGCTTTTTCAAGTCTCTTGTGAACATATAAATTCTTATGTGAGTATATTCATTATTATCACGATAATCGACATTCACCACGATCCGATTATCATCAGTATTTTTATCGCAATAAATTATAATATTGTATATCGTCCCTTCCCTATTGTCATCTTAGATCCATCTATCAAGGCACAGTTTGCTGATATTTGAACATTTACATCATAGTATCATTCATCGTAAGCCCAGTAAAAAGACAGACGATATAAATACTACTTAAGACTTCTGAATTGCCATTGTGTTTTTAATTTGAAATACAGAACTTTCTGCGCAACCAGAGCAACAAAACAAACTACAATCTGGTGTGTGAGACACTGCAGTTCTTGGACTGTATCTGTGGCAGCACCACTGGAGGACTGGGCCTTTTGGGCCTCTATATTAATGACAGCAATGTTGCACTGGTTCGCCAGACCCTAGAGACGGTCACTGAGTACTGCCAAGGCCCCTGTCATGAGAACCAGGTACAGGTTAATAAATTGACTTTAAAGATTATGTTGTAGTTTTGAGAATAGTCTATATGAATTCACAACCTTGTAACTAAAGATGTTCACTGTAGATAACAATGTAAATATATTGGTTGATGTCTCTGACATTCAGGAAAATTCTATAGATTATTAAAAAAATATATTTTATCACAACATTAGACCCTTTAATCTTGTAACTGTTCCTTTTGGCAAATTTGCTATATTTCCTTAATTTTAATTGAATATTTATTCTAAAGCTATTTCATATAGGCCTAAATAAATGTCATTTTTGCTGAAATAGTAGCTATGTCATCTGGTATCTATTTGCATTATCAAACATATATCCTCCCAAATTTCCCTGTGTACTTCACTCGTGAGACAGTTTGGTATGAAAGTGATCTCTTACCACTTAGTTACTTTAGATGTCCCCATAGTACAAGAAACTGGAATGTTTGAGATACAGTTGTCTATGTTGTTTAATGTCTATCAACTATCTTTTGCTTGTTCTTTTACTGTAGTCTTGCATAGCCAAACATGAGTCGAATGGCATCGATATCATAATAGCGCTGATTGTAAATTCCATCAACCCCCTGGGGCAGCATAGACTGGACCTTGTTATGGAGCTCAAGGTGAGTAGAAATAATTTTTCTAGGCAACATTAGAAGCTATATATATAGTTCAACAACAGTGGTTAGTCCACTGGAGAAGATAGGCAGAAGTAAATACAGTTGCACCCCTCGTGGCCTGTTCGTAGTTGTTTGGTTTTGTATTGCTAATAGCCTCTTACTGCTGTTGTTGCCAGAGTCCCTTAAAGTGACAGATTGTAATTTTCATTGTTTTTATTTAGTAAATTCCTAATAATATATTTCTGGTCAGAATCATCAGCTCTATAAGGGAGAGATACAGTATTCAGAACGTGACCGTGATTGATTGATGAATCCCTGTCCTGTAGAACAATGCCTCCAAGCTTTTATTGGCTATCATGGAAAGTCGCCATGACAGCGAGAATGCAGAGAAAATCCTTGACAAGATGAGACCTAATGAACTGGTAAGCTTTCCCATGCGGGTCTGATCTGAAATCATTGTATTGTCAATAGAGGTGCCCTTAATGTTTGTACTGACATTTACATTGTCTGACTTGCATCACAGGTGGCTGTAATGAAGGAAGTGTATGCTCAGGGACTTGACAGTGAGGTGGATGAAGATGGTTTTGGGGACCAGACGAGGCCCAGAGACGTTGGACACAATATCTACATCCTTGCTCACCAGGTACTGTGATCATACAGGTGTCACCCACATACAGGTACATCTCAATAAATTTGAATTTTTTTAAAAAGTTCAGTAATTTCATTAATTCAATTGACAAAGTGAAACTCGTATACATTATACTGTGGATTAATTACAGACAAAGTGAAATAGTTCAAGCCTGTATTTGTATTAATCTTGATTACGCCTTACAGCACATGAAAACCCCAAATTAGAATATGATAATACAGACATGTCGGCTTAAAAAGTGTTTTCGTGTACCAGCACTCAGTACTTAATTGGGAATGTGGAATTTGAAGTGTTAAATTAACCTGTTCAGTATCACTTCACGATGGAAGCCTGTGCCCCCCTTCTAGTTTTGCTGTTACATGGAGGCATTTATAATGCATTTTCTGTTAGGATATTTATTTAGTATAGCAATCTATAAATACATTAATTTAATACAAAGTTTTTGCCGTCATCGCCGACATCCCTTTTTAAGCGAAGAACAAATATAGCCTATTATAACTGTATAACAAGTGCCTCCCAACGATTTTATAATGACAATGTGAAATCTCTTACTTGCGTATCTCTTATTACTCAAATTTGAAATGTGGAAAATGTATTCCTTTCTACTGTTGTAGAAATACTTAGTTATTCTACCTAGACCAGCGATCGAGAAAGGGACATATTTTGGCAGGTCGGGAGTTTACAGTGGTGTGCAGTCAGGCCCTTCAACCCCTTCAGAAAAGGGGTGACACAAATAACAGACTACTAAATTATTTGTTGTTTCCATTTTATTCTAAAATATATAGTAGCTTATCTTATAAATGCTATATTTTAAATTTTATATAAATAAATATTACACAATACAGATGTAGCTAATACATGTAAACTAATCTTTAAATTGATATATTCTTGCTGCTTGTTCCGTCTTTGTTAGCCAATCAAAACTGCTAATTTACGTGACATAGGGCCTAGCTGTAAACTCCATGGTAAACTCATATGTGCCCCTTCTCCAAAAAATATGAAGGGGGTCTGCAATGTATTCATAGTGGTAGAAAATCTGACCAATCAAATTGACCAATATCAAAGCGGATAGCAGGATTGAAAGGGCAGCACCTTCAGGTCCCGTGGGAGAAGGGGTTACACACATCAAAAATCGCACACACACACTCATGAAAGGCAGACCAATATGGGGTTAGATTAGTGTCATAATTCGCAAATAAATGTCATGCAATTCACAAATGTATTTTGTGATTCACAAAT